>JAUTXW010001551.1:0-270000 GCA_030620095.1 Kuschelorhynchus macadamiae
AAATATTTTACATCAAGTTAGCCGCCCGACATTACAAGTATAACATCTCGAAAATAGGTCTAAGTCAGTAAAACGCGATACTGATAAATAGTTTACAAATAAACTTACCCAGTGAGTCGCAGGTCCAAAGGTTCTCCCATAATTTATGAGGCTGTCAACTGAAATACACAGAACTAGTCCACTTCCAGAAAAGCGCAATTTTTACTATGTATTATGTATTTCGTTTTTTTTTTTTTTTTGAAAATGTATGTAAATGGCATGTATGTGCCCACTGTCCTTAAAAGGACACCTCCATTTTGAAGGTATGGCAACAAAGGCAAAATATTTTACATCAAGTTAGCCGCCCGACATTACAAGTATAACATCTCTAAAATAGGTCTAAGTCAGTAAAACGCGATACTGATAAATAGTTTACAAATAAACTTACCCAGTGAGTCGCAGGTCCAAAGATTCTCCCATAATTTATGAGGCTGTCAACTGAAATACACAGAACTAGTCCACTTCACAGAAAAGCGCCATTTTGACTAAAAAAACACGTGGATTTATGCTTTACTTGCTCCTTTTTAGTGGCGACATCTATGAATTAGCGGATCTACTTGTCCATATTCATGATTACAGGAACCTATGTCAAGTGTCCTTTTTTAAGGACAGTGGGCATAAATGGGTTAAACAAATTACTATTTTTTTTTCATTTTTTATACAGTACTATTATTTACATCATCATTAATTCAATAATTAAGGTACTTGTTTAAAAAATATATTAGTTTATTTGTATATACTTATATTAATGTAATTGCGAACACGGAGATGTGTGTCTTTGAAAAGGTATACAACAGCTGAATAAGCATTTTTGTGGTGAAACGTGACAAAGCTCACATTGAGTTGCTACAATTTGTCGGGAACGATTTCCATAGAAAAGACTATTAAATGATAGAATTATCAACGTGTACGAATTGATGGATTGAATTTTCGATCGGCTTTTTGCCTCAGAGGATCAAAAAAGCACTCTAGATTGCCTTCAGGCAATTTATACAAAGTTGTTTAGCCGTTGCCGTGCTTGAGTGTATAGAGATGATGCAATATGATTTTTCATTTATCCAAAGTATTGGTATTGGTAAAAAAATTTAGATTCCATCCCGATAAAACAGTAATAATTATTCATATTTTTTTTTAGAATAATCAGCCGATAAACGTTTAAAATCTCATTTCTAAATTGAATACAAAGGTCTAATCTATCCAGCGTTCAAAATAACAAATCGCGCAGGGTTTAGAGACTATAATTACCATGTTGCAGCCTTGTCGAAAATGCATACATTTTAAATCTGCTGTAAGTCCAAAGCCCTTGGTTGCTAACCTCTTGATATAAATAACTTTTTTGTTCTAAATTACGTGTTGAAATATTTACAATTTCCCCTAGACCCTGAATTTATCATTAGCTAATTTGATTACTAAGTATTAGCTAACTTCTCTTTATAAAAATGGTTTTATTAACTAAAATAGCCGTCGTTTTAATCATAGTTTAACATTTTATTAGGTTGTTCCTACCACGGAAATCGTGGGTGTAAAAGCCAAAAATAACCAGGTTGAATTAACTCTGAGCAGCGGCAAAACTCTGCTGGTAGATTTTGTTGTTGTTAGTGTCGGCGTTGAACCGAATACTGAACTCGCAGAAAAATCCGACTTAGAAGTAGATCCAGAACTTGGAGGGTATTTAGTTAATACGGAACTTCAGGTAAGAAGCAGTGTTTTGCAAAAATCAAAGTAAATATTATTTTCCGTTTTTGTTTACTTGTGAAATAATTTCATACAGTGTTAGAAAATACTTTACTTTCTGATTATAATGTTCTAAAATATGTTACTTGATATAAACTCACCATAAAAAAAAAACGGGACCCTAAAATTTTGACAGTTATTGATATTCATAACTTTTCATTTTCAACCAGGGTTTTTATCTTCAAGTCTGTAAAAAAAAAAGTCACTCACCATCGATTGAATAAAACATTCAATATTTATGAGTTATAGCTGTTGACACGAAATGTTTGTTAACGATTGTAAATTGTATTCTAAAACTAACAAAATGTGTTACTTTTTTTATTGTTATGAACTATTATTACTCGGATATATCCAAAAATATGTGAAAATTTCATACTTATAAATGCTTCTAGCAGCCCCAACTTTCTAAGAATAATACCGTTCAGAAAACTATTTTCAACCCGTTTTTTATTATTTTCGTACCTGTTGATGGTCTAATTAATTGAGATTGCATTGTATTTTACAAAAATGAAATATCATTTGTTTGAATGATTTTATAGAGTGGAAGAAAATGTACTCGATTGAAGTTAAAGTCAGATGCCTGACATACGTTTGTTTTTGATTCATGTCATGTGGTTTAATTTAAAAACTACACATTTTTAAATAAGATTGTTCTTAATTCATTTTTAATAATGCATATGTGCACTGCATGCTGCAATAACGGCTTGGAATCTTCGTGGCATCAAATAAATAAGAATTGTTTTGTTGAGAAGAAGGTTGATATTTTTTGCTTAATGCATTCTTAGTTCTTGTAAAATTCTCGAGAGTTATTTCCATTTTAAAGAGGTAAACCATAACAGATCCACTATAAGTCAAGGGCCGTTCCGATATGGTCTTCGTTTTTTGTAAACCCGCTATCGACCACACAGGGACTGCAGGCAGATTTTCGATTCATCCGTCGAGAGTAGGTTACTCTACTGTTGTACTTTCCGATTACGTGTCTTGCAGTCGTGTTTGACGATAGCGAGAAAGTAACTGAAACGCTGACTATGGCCTACACGGGTAAAACCAACATTTGTTCGACGTGTCATTGATAGCTCAGGTTTCAGTAACACAGCAGTCAATCTCTCAAGGAGATTAATGTGACAAACTGATCATCAGTTTTGGTGGTTAGCCATATTTTGATACAACATAAAATCATCAAGGCAAATGAAATTGAATGTCTATAAAATACAGTGCAGTCTCACTTAGTCTATGAACTGATAAAGAAAAAACCAATTCATTTCAAATTCAAAATAAAAAAAATGAAACATCAAGCTTTGTCAAAATTTTGAGATGCCGGTTTTTTTTTGTCGGTGAGTTTAGTATGTATAGTCTTAAGCTAAGTGTCTTAATAATAAATCTTATTTAACATTTTCTTAGGCTCGAACGGATTTGTATATTGCTGGAGATTGCGCATGTTTCTATGATCCTCGCTTGGGTCGGCGTCGGATAGAGCATCATGACCATGCAGTTGTTTCTGGTAGATTGGCAGGTAATATGGGTATTATGTCTATAATATACAGGGTATGCCGGAAGCATACAAACTAGGGCTTCCAATCCCGTGGAATATTTTGATCTCGCGATCCCAGAATTTATATATTTTTGATCTCGGGATTGGATCCCGGTATTGATATAAAACTATAATAATATTAATTTGAAGTTTTAAACTGTTTAATTCACATAACAAAATCTTAGACAAAATAAAGAATAAAACAAGATTCCAAAAAACTTAGTTTAGCTGCCAAAAAAACTACAAACATAATTTTTCCTTTTGAGAAAATAACAGTTACATAAATAAATCTTAAATTTTAAAATATATCTACTTTAAAAAATATCGCAAAAAATTAGATTGTCGAGAGTTTCATCTTTCGTACTAGAACGAAATTTCGGTAAAAATAAGCCTGCTGCATTAAAACATCTTTCTGGTTCCACACTCGTTGGCGGTATAGTACTTAGAAAGTCGAAAGCACGCTGCAAATTGGATCCATGCGATCTTCCTTTTTGGAATATATGCATCTCTTGCAAAATATCAGTTTCCAGATCTTGAGTGTTTGTTTTTTTCTCAGGTAGAAATAAAGTGTTTTTATTTAATGCTGGATTCAACCTTTCTGAGGCAGACAATGGAGGTTTTTCGTGTTAATTTATAAGGTTTGCTATTGGAATGTTGTCTTCTTCATCTGAAGTATCAATTAATAATTCAGAAGGTTCATTTTCTGTTTGAAGTCGTTGTAGTAAGATTTTTACCTCTGATTTTATTTTATCTTCTTTTGGAGATTGGAATAGACCAGTTTTTTCGCAATAATTTGGATTGTGCAAGTATCGGAAAATACTCAAATATATTATAAGACGTTGTTGTAAACGAATAATTTCTATTCGTTTACAACAACGGCTTGTTTTATTTCCTGACCCAACGAAGATGACTGTTTATTAAGCTTGTCCACCAAAAATTTTAAACCGATATCTGCTTGGTATAGATTACTGTCTTGACGACATAAAGCTTCAACAGTAACTTTAATTGGTTCCAGGATTTCTACGAGGTTTTGGATTACTTCAAACTCATTTTCGTTTAAAAATTGTAGATTTAGATCTATTAAAGCCTTTTTTATGCAGTTTCTTACAGTCCAACTGAAGTTTTAATTCTTTACCATGTTCTTCTTTCACGTACTTCTGAAGCAAATCTTGTTTTGTAGGTGATTTTCTAAAACACCGGACTATCTTTCTTACTCTCGAAATTATACCGATCAGTTAATTCTGCCTTTGCATCTGAGTCGCAAATCTGCATGACCTCGCTCTCGTTATTTACATCGGCCGTTTCTTCTGGTTCCTCTTCCTCATCGGAACTTTCCGTATCTTGATGATATTGTTTTTCGATAACGTTTTTCTTATAAATTGTGTCTATTATTGCCAACTGGATTCCATGAACCATACACAATTGTTGGTTGGGGTCTATAAGTTTTCCTATTTTAGTCATTGTACTAGATCCGTCTGTTACAATGCAGACGATGTCCCTGCGTAAAGATATCTTGAATTCCCCAAGGCTTTGTTCTAAAGCACACAAACAAACTTCAGCAGTCATAGAGTTTTTAATACGCACTACAACTATGTTGATATTCATAAAATGCTTACTAGATACAGAACTCCACTCATCAAAACTTACAGAAAACTTTTTTCCCATCTTAATATATGTGTCAATTTCCTGTACAATTGTTATTCGAGCCCTTTCGCAATACTTCATAACCATTAGACGAATCATTGTAGACGAATTTGGAAGCTTCATTCCAGAGTTCTCGAACAAATTTCTCAAGTCACTAGACGTCACAAATTTGGAAAAGGGAATATTATCCACTGCCACCATACGTGCCAAAATAGTATCAAGTGATTTTTCTCTTTTAAAAACAAAGTAGTCGGATATTTTTTTCTGTGCAGCACCTTCTTTTGAAATATGGGATGTTGATGGTAAGTTGGTCGAGGATGAACATTTTTCCGATGATTTAGAGCTTGAGTTAACTTTACTTGAATCATTACTTGGCTTAGCCCTCAAATCAAATTTATGTATTTTTAATAAGTGAGTCAAAAGTCCTTTTGTCGAACCCCCTTTGCTTGCAATATCCCTTGACATTTTTTGCATTTTGCAGTTTGTCCTTTTCCGGTTTCAGTTAAAAAATAAAACCATACAGAATTCTGATCTTCAGCTTTTCTCTTGTGAGCCACATACAGAGGACATTTGTTTGAATTTCATTTATTTTTGTCTTCATCTGAAAAAGAACCAAAAATTATTAGCTACATAATTAAAAATAAATACTATGCCGTCCAAGCACTGCAAGCTACGCAACCGGGATGAAATCATCATTCCCTATTGGCTGCAAGATTACTACCTACCACTACCCAAGTTTGCATATTGAGATCATCCAAATTTTAATGAGCAAATAAGAACTCAATTTTTATATAATTTTGGTCTTTAAACTGATTGAATATGTGGTCTTGATTATCTTGAAAGTTATTCTGCCATTGGTGACGTCATTGAAAATATCAAAATATAAACAAAGTTCTATAAGTTTTTGGTGTGAGCAGGGATACCACCGTAGGTTGGTTTACGTTACAAAAGGCTTAGGTTCCATCTTCATAATATTCCAGTCAATAAGAAACGAATATTTGGTCCCATTTGCTTAGGTCTGATGCTAAAAAAAGTAATCCATAGTTTTTTCTCTGGTCTTGCTTAAATATTATCTCCAGTTCCACTAGCATCAGTGCCCCGCTTCCCACGCATTGAGAAACCTTACTAAAACTTTTATTTTTAATTTTTTTTAACCTTTTCGAAAAAAAATTACAGTTTATTCCCACTGTCTTCAACAACAACCCTGCAATTTTTATTTTTAAGATTTTTTAACCATTTCAAAGAAAAAGGTGAAAGGGGCCCATTTTTATTGAGTTTTCCTGGTTTTGGTTATACATGGGGTTTTCAAACTGTACAATTTTTTTTTGTGTAGTTCGCGGATATATAAGGTATTTTGGTTTTTTTCTAATCAACCTCAAATAGTTTCTTAAATATAACGTTCTGTTCGCTATGTACCTCTTATTAGTGATTATACCAGGTTTGTTACCTTTATCTTTAAAGACTTCCGCCAATTGTGAGAAAATCTCTGTCATAGGAAGCAATGTACTCCCATTATACTAGTAGAACTTTTTCTTTTTAATACATTGCCCTTTATGGCAGGATCTTTTTTATATTTCTATGGGGTCTTTAAAGATGTATATTTATTTGATGGACATATAATGTACAGAGTAGTAAATTTAAAAAACCAAAGTTGGTGTTGAGTCTGAAAAGAATACAGACTGTATATCCATAGATTAACACTAAAAAAATTGTAAGGATTTTTTATATCAATAAAAATACGAATTTTTAAATTTACATTGCTTAAATAATGTTTAGGCGAGAATATGGCTGGCGCTCGCAATCCATATTGGCACCAGAGTATGTTTTGGAGTGATCTAGGTCCCGAGGTCGGATATGAAGCTATTGGAGTTGTGGACTCTTCACTGCCTACAGTAGGAGTATTTGCTAAGCAAACCGACAAAGATACCCCACAAGCTGTAGTAGAACAGACAGGTGAAGGAGATAGATCTAAGACTGAAGAAGTAAGTACCCGAAAATTCTCAAATACCATCTTTACCAATTAGTCAGTAAATTCTTGATATTACTTAAATTTGATGTATTCCTAAATATGCATTAGATACCTTAAAGAAACTTTTACTGATTGTGCCAAGAGGTCATTTTGTCAACAGTGATGTTTATTTTATAGTATAGTAGTTATCAGATCCTAACACTGGAACCTGTGGTGGAAGATAGATCAAAATACAAGAGTTCTAACCACACTACACCACAACTTGTTACGTTCTGGACGCGCGTTTCGCTAACCAAGTTAGCATCATCAGCAGATGATATAAACTAAAGTAACTTATCCTAACCGAGACTATTTATAGGTAAATGTGGTCACACTTGGTTGCACCCGACTGCACCGTTGTCAAGTAAACAATAGAGGGGACTATAGGGAATAGACCCTCTGTCTTTATTTAGTGCTTTCTTACCACATTTAACTATTTCTATACTCTCAAATGCATCCAATAATCTATTATTAGATACATTTTTAATCAACTTAAGATTATTTATTCCTATTCGGTGATTGTTTTCCAAAGCATGTTGGGCAACGCTTGACTTTTCTGTTCTTCCGTATCTTAAATGTGCCATGTGTTCTTTAAAACGAATGTTTATGGAGCGTTTAGTTTGCCCAACATATTTTAGATCACAATCATTACAGCTAATTTCATAGATGCCACTCCTCTCCCTCAAGTCGACTTTGTCTTTGGGGTTTCCAAGGAGATTTTTCAAACTATTCTCCGTTTTGTAGGCTACTCTAAAACCTACGTTTTTAAATACTTTTTCTAGACCTCTCGTATATATCTGGGATCATATGGGATTACTATGAATTTATTGGAAGCCTCAGGTATTTGAAGAGTAGTGGCATCTTTTAACATTTTCTTATGCTTATGTCTATTTACTAGTTTATGCACAAAATTATCATTATATCCATTACTTTTAGCTATATTTTTAATCCGATTCATTTCATTCTTAAAACGTTCCACTAAGTAAAGAACGTTTTAACAATGAAATGAATCGGATTAAAAATATAGCTAAAAGTAATGGATATAATGATAATTTTGTGCATAAACTAGTAAATAGACGTAAGCATAAGAAAATGTTAAAAGATGCCACTACTCTTCAAATACCTGAGGCTTCCAATAAATTCATAGTAATCCCATATGATCCCAGATATACGAGAGGTCTAGAAAAAGTATTTAAAAACGTAGGTTTTAGAGTAGCCTACAAAACAGAGAATAGTTTGAAAAATCTCCTTGGAAACCCGAAAGACAAAGTCGACTTGAGGGAGAGGAGTGGCATCTATGAAATTAGCTGTAATGACTGTGATCTAAAATATGTTGGGCAAACTAAACGCTCCATAAACATTCGTTTTAAAGAACACATGGCACATTTAAGATACGGAAGAACAGAAAAGTCAAGCGTTGCCCAACATGCTTTGGAAAACAATCACCGAATAGGAATAAATAATCTTAAGTTGATTAAAAATGTATTTAATAATAGATTATTGGATGCATTTGAGAGTATAGAAATAGTTAAATGTGGTAAGAAAGCACTAAATAAAGACAGTCCCCTCTATTGTTTACTTGACAACGGTGCAGTCGGGTGCAACCAAGTGTGACCACATTTACCTATAAATAGTCTCGGTTAGGATAAGTTACTTTAGTTTATATCATCTGCTGATGATGCTAACTTGGTTAGCGAAACGCGCGTCCAGAACGTAACAAGTTGTGGTGCAGTGTGGTTAGAACTCTTGTATTTTGAGTAGTTATCAGATCAAGTTATCATAAATTTTCGCAGTCCGATTTGGTTTGACATTTTCTTTTGTTTACATCATTTGAGACGACAAAACTTCTGCTAGTGTGATTTTTCGAATCAGTTATCTTTACAAATAAAAAGTCTCCTGTTTCCATATCATCAGTGGCTATTTTTGCGGCTAAGCCAAACCAGCTGCCACTGTAATTTTG
The DNA here is from genome assembly GCA_030620095.1 of Kuschelorhynchus macadamiae. Classification (NCBI taxonomy): domain Eukaryota; kingdom Metazoa; phylum Arthropoda; class Insecta; order Coleoptera; family Curculionidae; genus Kuschelorhynchus; species Kuschelorhynchus macadamiae. The sequence goes on from JAUTXW010001551.1 coordinate 8,917, forward strand.
AGATATGTTTCTTCTAGTGCTTCCAACAAGAATTGTTCTTTAATAAAAATGTTTTCCTTTTGTGGTTGGAATCCCGCATTTTTTTATTTTAATAACATTTTTAGTGTCACTGAATATCTGAGCCACATTGGGATAGGCAGAATTTGCTTAGATATAGGAAATATGCTAAAAAGGCTTCCACTTTTATACCTTTCCCTCGATTTTTTGGGGAGCAACTTAACGTAAACGTGTTTCAACTTGACTTTTAAATTAATCAGGTCGCCAGGAAAATAAAGTTATACAATTTTACCTGACGTGGGGCGCTAATTGAGAGTTGTTACTTAAGACAAAATATTGAAAATAACTTTTTTGTTATAATATACTAAGCCGTGCAACAAAAAGAAAAAATGAGATATGGGGGAAAAACTAATAGACTCACTGATTTATGCAATAATATAATTGTTTAAAACATTAAAATAAAAAGGAATTTTACTTTTCCGCACTAAGTCAAGATACTGGGTGGCAAATTTTTCTATTTTTTTAACATATATTCTACATTTTTAAAGATAAATAATACAATTGGTATGCATAATACCCTTTTTAGGATCTATAAAACAATATCATTACGATTTGGAACTATATACAGGGTGATATTTTTTTAACGTTCCAAACTTCGTTATGTGACGACACTGAGTTTACTTGACACCTTAATCAAATTCTCCATTCCACTGGGAAACTTTTGTGCTTCTCACTTTCTTCATTTTTTTGATATGTGGCATTGTTTAACAGTTATTTAGCAAAATACCATTTTTTATATACAATATTTCAGTTCCAAATGCCATGCCCTGTTTTCAGGGAATTGTCAAAATTGCATTGCCTAACGCTTTGCGAGTGATCTATTTTGCTAAAAGTTACCATGAAAACTATTTTTTAATACATTATACAGGGTTGTTCACGCTCGCTGGCCCTTTAGAAGTATCTGGGGAACCAATGAATAGATTACGTTGAAAATTTGGCTCTGGCTATACATGAATGAGTATAAACTCTCTTTAAAATATTTTAAATGGAGTGGTGTTGACACATCCGTTTTTTAAATATAATGCCCTGTATATTATTGCATTTTTGTATTGTCCTGAACATTCTAAACACTTTTTGTTTTAGGTTTCCTATACGTAAGTTCCACGATTTTTGAGAAAATGACGCTTGAAATTGACATTTTAGACCATTTGAAGCCATCTAACTCCCAAACGACTTAACTTGTAACTTTCCTAAAAGGTCAAATATGTCAATTTTCAAGCGCCGTTTTCTCGAAAACCGTTAAATTTAGGGATAAGAAACATAACACTTGTGTTTACAATGTTCAGCACAATAAAAAAATGCAATGATATACAGGCCATTCCATTTAGAAATTGCACAATTTAAAATAGTTTAAAAAGAGAGTTTATGTTCATCTATGGCCAGAGCCAAATTTTTAAAGTAATCTGTTCATTGGTTCTCCAGATACTTCTAATAGACAACTAAGCGTGAATATCCCGGTATATTTTCAATAATCTTGTATCGAAAATGGTAGGTAAGCAACAAGCCAGCCCTCCCTTCCTTTTTAAAACAGCTGATATTGCCAACACCAAGGTTGTTATGTTTTAAACATAATCATCGCCTTGGAGTTAAAAACCTGTTTAAAACAAAAAAAATAGCCTCTCCAATAGAAAAAAGCAAAAAAAAAATATATATTTTTCTCAGTTTAATTTTTCTTTGTCAATATTAAAATTGCTAGGGATATTCGAAAGATAATTTTTGTTTCTTCTTCTCTAGAAAATTAATCTGACTAACAGCTTTTCTTGATGAAAAAGGGTTTTATTGAGTTCTTTCAATTAACAAAAAGGTTGAGAAATAAAAGTTTCTTACAGATTTTCTCATATCACTATCAAACTTCTTATTACACCGGACCCTCCTTTGTCTTTAATAGTATCAGAAACATACCGTTGTCCACTGAAGTTGTTTCTAATAAGTTTTCAATAAATAAAATTTTAATTGCATATCAAGTTTAGGCTAAATAAAAGTAAAATCAACGACAATTGGCATTTACCCTGAAAGAATCACATCCCTGAGTTATCAGCATTCAATTACACGACACCACGTATGTAATTATTCAAATACATGTTAAAAATGTGTATGTAAAATTATCTTTCATTTTTAGCTACCTCAAGAATGCGAAAAATATCTTTCCGAGGAAGAAAAAGAGAAGCTGAAAAAATCGAAAAAATTGATGCCAAACCCCAAAGAAGGAGAAGATTACGGAAAGGGAGTTATTTTCTACTTGCGCGACGATATGGTTGTAGGGATAGTGTTATGGAACGTTTTTAACAGAATGTCAATAGCACGTCAAGTGCTGAAAGATCAAAAAAAATATGACGATCTAAATGAAGTAGCAAAACTCTTTAATATACACGGAGAAGAATAAAGTGCTATTTTAAGAATTGTTGGAAGTTATACATTATGATATTTGTCTAAAGAGAGATGAGTTAGAAACATTCAAGATAGTTACGAGAATTTGTAATAAGGAACAATGTTATTTTTTATTGTGCTATTATTTATACATGTAAATACTAATTAATTCCTATTAATAAAATTGTACTATATTTGAAAGTCTCGATCGATATAATTGATTATTCTGGTTAAGGTAAGTCAGTTTCATGTAGTTATTATAAATAATTTGATATACCAAGGTTTGTCACTTGTTAAATTTTTTGAGCTCAAAGTTCTGTTTAAAAACTAACTTGTATGTTTGGTTTTTTAAATATGTAATGAAGTTTAAATTATTACCAATAGCCCAGACAGTTCGAATGTATTTGTGATTTAACTAGTTACTTACATTGGCTTACAATTTGCGACCAGATTACAAAAAAGTATTCCGTTTTCATATTACTGTGTACTTTATGTTTAAGAAAATTGGATGCATTTGTTAGTTGTATGTTTGCCGCTACTACAGCATTTCTATTATTTACTGGTAAATGAGTTTTGTTTCCTTTGATCATTAAAATGTATATAAAATAGTCATTACAATAATAAAGTCTGTTTGTTATTAATTTCTACACTGTGTTAATTTTTTTAAAACGAACTATATTAAGTATTTTGATAATAGAATATAACGAGAATTTTTTTCAGAAAATTTTTCGACTGATACGAAAATTTGTTGCTTTATAATTTCGCGATTTACAGGTTCGTGGATGTAAAAAAACAATTTGAGTAAAACCTGGAGAGTAATGTTGCATACAAAATTTTTTCTCAAATGGTATTCGGCATGACTATTTTACAAGAGTGGATAATGAAAAGAAACAGAATAAAGGTTGATTGGTGTGTCAAAAAATTATACATTCAAATACCAGGTCAGTCAGGTGAATACAGATTTTTATTGCCAGTGTAAAACACTATAGTAAAATAGCCGTTATAATATTTAGAAAACGAACGATAATTTTATAACCATTTTAATATAATCACCTCCCTAATATATTTTTGAAAGCACAAAAATTCAAAGAACGTTGCTCAATAAAAGAACATCGAGAGTATCAGGTTGTATAAAGGCGAACGGAAACAAGTAGGCAGCATCTAGTTTGTTAAGTGAGCTAAGTTATGACAGTACTTATACCCTTTCTTAGCATAGAATGTATTAAAGGATACAAACCCAATGACAAGAAACATAAACCAAAGATCAAATATGTAAAAAAACTAACGTGATAAGATAACACAACCATCGTGATGGTCACGCGCCAGATGTTCAGATTTTTATTAAAGGATTAAACGACTTACCTGAAGGAAGTTCAATCCTAATTATGTGAACATTTGGTTTCCAATATATAACACACTGTAGTATATTCACGTCAGTGATTATGTCCACAACGTTTAAAGAATTTTATTTTTCTCCCCGAATACCTATGTCCTACGTATCCTAGTCTCTGCCGACCCCGCGCTGCCTCATTATTAATGTTGTGTTTCGAACGTTATAAAAATTTTGGGTTCTAGGAATTATATATAACATGAGGAGGGCGGGAAGTTATATATTGGAAACCAAATGTTCACATAATTAGGATTGAACTTCCTTCAGGTAAGTCGTTTAATCCTTTAATTATATTTCACATTTGGTTTCCAATATATAACACACTGTAGATGTTTAAAGTAAATAACGGTCGAAATAGTGTTTGCAAAGTAATAATACTGTATATTAAAAATAAAACAGAAAAATACACTTAACCAACAGAAACTAACAAAAGAACTACTAAATTACAAAATTTAAAAAAAAAATAACCCTTTTTTTTTTTTGTAGATATATAATATATTATATTATTTTATATTATTATTATACTTAAGATTAAAGATTTCCATTAAAAATATTATTAAAAATAACTAATCGGATAAAGGTGTAGTTCGCATATTGAGAACAGCCTCCGTAAAGTTTAATTTTGGGGCCACCGATCTATTATAGAATTTATTAAACACATGTGACTTTGGAGTCCACCCTGCAGCTTCTCTAATAGTGTCTATATTGACGCCCCCGCGGGCTGCTGCCGATGTCATTGCATGGCGTGTTGAATGGCTCGTGAATACGTCAGTATCAATGCCACTTTTTTTTAAAACAGATTTGATCCACCTGCTTATCGTTTGCGACGAAGCTGGGTGATATGGTTTTTTAAAAGTTAAAAATAGTTGTTCATTATTTTCCGTTCTAAAGGGTTTTGTCACTTCAATATACTGTATTAAAGTTGAAGCTATGCAGAGTTCCGGTCTTTCGGTAAAAAATCTGAATGACAGAAAAGGTTGGTTTCTGTTAGGGTGAGATGTTTTTAAAATTTCAAAAATAGCTATCTCTATTCTTTCGGTTTCGTAAATCTTTATATCGTTTATGCTTATTTTCGTTAAGGTTTGAATTCTGTGAGCAGAAGTGAGCGCAAGGAGAGCTGCTGACTTTAAGGTTAAATCTGCTAGAGATAAAGTGTTTGTATGTTGATTTTCTAAATATGCTAACACAGGGGTAGGATCCCAGGTATATTTGTACTTGGGAAACACTGGTTTTGTTCTGTACACTCCCTTTAGAAACCTTTGAATTAATAAATTATCTTCAGTGGAAAGAGAAAATAGGAGAGCTATAGCTGAGCGATGGGTATTTAAAGTCGAATAAGAAGCATTGTTCTCAAATTCAGATTGCAAAAATTCCATGAGATTTTTTATAGACGGTTGAAGTTGTGATAAGTTTCTATCGTTACACCATTTCCACCATTTTACGAAGGTCGAGCTGTATTGTTTTTGCGTGTTTGTACTGAGAGATGCCAGGAGCGTTGGTATTGAAGAATCTGGTGCCCTTCTTAATTGGAAAGCCTGCCGCAAAGCTTCCCTACAGCCAGGGTAAGGGTTGGGTGCAATGGATGAGGATCCCTAAAAGGAGATAATAACAGTGTTTTAGAAGGTTTTAGAAAAATTATTTCTGAAAGTACTAATCTCTTAAAAAGTGGGTACCACGCCTGTGAGGGCCAGTGTGGAACCACTAGTAACCCTGTTGATTTCTCCAAAATTATTTTATTTAACACTCGGGGTATTAACGCAAAAGGTGGAAAAGCGTAAAAGAAAAAACTTTTCCACGATATCGTGAATGCATCTATTGCAAAGTAGTCTGGGTCTCTATGCCATGAAACATATTTTGCGCATTTGGCATTTATTTTAGATGCAAAAAGGTCTATTTGAGGTGGGCCGAAAGTGTTAATAATTTGATTAAAAGCAGTTGAATTTAACTCAAACTCGGTTTCTATAGCCATAGAACGAGATTCCCTATCGGCCTCAACGTTATCGTGCGTATTGATATAAGAAGCGAATAACATGATGTTACGGTTTTCGCACCAATCCCAAATTTTATAAGTAATTGAATTTAAATGCTTATATTTAACTCCTCCCATGCGATTTAAGTTTGAAATAGCTGTAGTGTTGTCTAAGCGAAGCAATATTCGGCAATTACACTTATCATTAGCAAAAGATTTTAAGCCATAGTACGCAACTGGAAGTTCTAAAACATTTATGTGTTCTCTAGATTTCGATTCGGACCAAAAACCATGCGTTTTTTCCCACTCTGCAAATGCCCCCCACCCTGTTGGGGAAGCATCAGTGAATATTTCCATGACGAAATTTGTTTGTTTAAAAAACAATTTTGGGTTGCTTTTTAATATTTTAATCCACCAATTAATGTGGAAGTCCAAGGAAGTAGGAATGGTCATAACTTTACTGTAGCTACCCCCCTCTCTTTTCAAAGCAAGATATTTGTGTCTCTCGAATCTTTTCGTATGTAAATAGCCGTATGGCACGGCCGGACAGATGGAAATTAACGTGCCGATAAGCTGGGCAAATTCTCGAATGCGACAGTGACTTTTGTTACGAATTCTTAATAGTAACTTTAAAATTTTAGTAATTTTGTCCGTTGGTAGCGATAGAGACATATTAATGGAATTAAAGATAAACCCCAAATATTTGCACTCATGAAAGTTTGACTTTTCTCAAAATTAATGATGAATCCCAAATTTTGTAATAATTGTTTTGTTATATTAACATTTTTTAGACATTCATCATATGATTTACCTATGATTAAAATGTCGTCAAGATATGTAACAGTCAAAATACCCTGAAGTCTTAAATGGGTGACAATAGGTTTTAAAATTTTTGTAAATATATATGGGGCTATATTTAGGCCAAAACAGAGACATGAGAATTCATATGTAATGGAATTAAACCGAAATCTTAAAAACTCTCTATGGTTTTTGCTAATCGGGATTAAAAAATAAGCGTCTTTAAGATCTAAAGAGGCCATAAAGCAGTTTTTAAAAACTAATTGTTGTGCCATTCGGTAATCCTCTAACTTAAAATGAGGTGGTTTTATGTATTCATTAAGCTTTTTGAGATTTAAAATGAATCTAGCTGTTCCGTCGGCCTTGCGACGAAGAAAATAAGGGGATAAAAATTCTCCTTTTTCCTTTTTGCATATGCTTACTACACTTTTGTCCCTTAAGTCGTTAATAACCTTTTGCATTGTACTTTTTTCCCTTGGAGAAAATAACTTATGCATTTTGAATTTCCTCACCTTTGGTGTGGAAATAAAAGGTATCTTAAAACCCCTAAGAGCGTTTAAAATAAACGAGCTGTTAGTGATTTTGGCCCATTCACGAATGAAATGTTTTAGTCTACCTGCTATGTGACGTACCTCTACGACTTCTGGAATGGTCTTCGATGTCGACGGTCCCGGTCTGATGTCGGGGTCCGCTTCTTCCAATGAACCTTGGAAGTTGTAGGGGTGTCTTTCTTCCTCTGCTTGAATGTCGGGCGCTTGAACTTTAAAGACATAGATGGACTTTTCTCAGGGACTTTTATTTCCTTACTAGATTTTTCAATGTCTTTAGCCGCACGGCATTTTTCTTGGAAAGTATTTCCAAATAGGAATGTATCTGGTGGGCAATCTTGGGCCACTTTTTTTGCCGAAGGTGAAAATTTTGACGATAATAAAAATCGTCTGTGGACAATGATGCTATGAAAAGCTTCCGCAATTAATTTTGCTACATCCGCAAGCTGTTTTGTTTCTTCGCTTCGGTCCGGAAGATCAATTGTTTGACCTAAAAACTGACCGAGGCCCGTCAACCCTTTGCCTAAATGAGTTTGAAGTTTGGATAGGTAAGCGTCCGTAGTTTTTTGTTCACTAGATAGCAAGGCTAGGACCTCAGGATTTACTTGTGGTGCTTGCAAGGCATTGGCGTTGGATTGAATTAAAAACTTTTGATGAAGCTCTTTTAAAGTGTCCTTATCTATACCTTTTACAATATATGAAGACCATCGGGCCCAAAGTTGTTCATTTAAAGGAGGGCCCGTAGCATTGTCATTGTCCGGATTGAGCCCCAAAAGATCGTTTAGATTATCGGACGGTTCCAAAGGAGGTTCAGTTGAAATAGGTTCCACCTCTACGTCAGACGCTGAACTTAATTCTGTGCTTGAGGAATACTCGGATTCACCTGAAAGTGTGTAAAAAACGACACTTAATAAATAGAACAATAATAATTGTTATTATAAAAGATGTTCTATTTTTTGGGACACCGGGTGTAAAGTTTTATCCTACAACGTCAAACGTTGTGAATGGCCTTATAAGCAAAACATCCCAAAATGTGGCAATGTTTATATTAGCTCAGCGATAAGGAATTTGCAGCCGTAAATACAACGCAGGTGGCCCCGCCGACCGATCGATAAACAACTCGGTGGCGTACCGGGGCGAGATCAAAAATACGAAGAGTTCTGTGCCACATAAAGTCGCAGTACGAACTCTTATGTAACCCACATAAAGTAGAGTTACTGCGTATTTTTTGTATGTATATATATAATTTAAAACACTGTGAAAAGACAAAAGACAAATCAATGCAACAAATTAGGTACTTACTTTCCGATGAACTGGAAGATATTTCACGCATTAACTTGAAAAACTTTTTAAACTTTTTAAGATCACTTCTCCCTTTTGTTTTCTTTGATCGTTTGTGACGCGATTCTCGCTTTCTTTTCGAGTTCCCCATATTTATCGCACTGACCACAGAAACGCTGCGAACACTATCACACAACAAAGAATAATGAGGCAGCGCGGGGTCGGCAGAGACTAGGATACGTAGGACATAGGTATTCGGGGAGAAAAATAAAATTCTTTAAACGTTGTGGACATAATCACTGACGTGAATATACTACAGTGTGTTATATATTGGAAACCAAATGTGAAATATAATTGATATTGGTAGCTATATCTCGGAAACAATTTGAAATTGGTACTTGGTACATTTTTGTTTAGTTTCACGTTTTCGACAAAAGCCATAAAGATTCTGAAAGAGCATAGACAGGAAAAAATCTTTTTTTTTTGTTTTTTCTGTCATCTGCACATATTTTTTACATTTTTATTTATATATATATATATATATATATATATATATATTTATATACATACATACATACAGGGTGTCCCACTAAGGGCGGCCGGGTAGCTTTTCTCAGAAACTATGAAAGCTACAGCTTCGCGAAAAAAAAATTCATGACTAAAGTGGCCAAGAGAAATTGCTGGAAAATATTTTCAAGTTTGTAGAACTACCGCAAAATGGCATACCTGCAATGGTAAATAAAAAAACACTTTTTGCAAAAATACCCAATATGAGATAACATTTTGATAACAGCAACAAAAACTCCAACCAAATCTGCATCAGTTTTGTTAAAGACGTTTTGTTATATTTTCAATAACAAGGGTGGGGAAGGTGATAAATAAATCAACTTTCAAAGCGCTCTGTCTCCTACATTTTTTATTTAATGTTATCCAAGTGGGTACTTGTTTGAAAGAGCATTTAAAGTTGTTTTAACTACTGTCACGCTCGATAGTTCTTGGTACACTAACTAGAGGGCGTTGTTTGAACAAAACTCAATTTTTAGAGATTTTCTCGAAGAAATCAAATGGAACGGTATTCTTTTAACAGTGTGATTTTAAAGAGGAAAAAATTGCCTAAATTCTGGCGAAAACCGCGTTTTAATATATTTATTCATTTTTTAGTTATTTGAAAATAACCGGTTTTCCACTGTGAAAAAAAATATTAGCTTTTAATCCTAATTTAATGTTATTATTCTGTGACAAAGTATTCTTTATTACAACTTGAAAGCAAATAACCCTTATTACAATAGCGTTGGCTTTACCTCATACTTTATTCAGGCTTGGTACTGGTCCAAATTTATTTATTATCAAAAATTTGAAGCGTGTTTAAAAACCAACGGGCTATAATAATAACAAAACCGAAAACCCATTAAGTAAATCACTAACAACATAAAAGAACAATAACGATAACACGCAAATCTTCAAACTGCCCCGTTCTATCCAGCCGTTTCGATAATATTCGTCCAAAAAATTACTAACTGCCCTGGAGAAGTGTGCCGGGCAACCATCATGTTGAAACCACATTTGTCTTCTGATTTCTAAACGAACAATGTGAAGTCGACAATCAAAATCGATGGAGTGTAAACGCTCCATCGATTTTGATTGTCGACTTCACGCATCCAGTGAGGATTAACTGGTGACCAAAAGTGCATATTATATAAATTGACCCCTCCAGTGTTCGTGACGCTTGCTTCATCCGTCCATAATATGCGGGACAAGAAATAGGGATTCTCGACAATCATAGATCTTAGCCAGTAGCAGTGATCTAATCTTGAATCAAAATCTCCTTCTGTCAGAGCTTGGTGTAGAGTAACGTGATATGGATGTAATTTATTGTAACAAAATTCGATGTACCGTCGACTTACTAATTCCCAAGTTTAACAAAATTACTCTGGTGCTTAAATGTGAATTAATTTGAACATAAGCAAGAATGTTGATAATGTTATCTTCATTTCTAATTGCACGATTTCTTCTAGGCACTGAAATCGGATTCACTTGACCAAATTCGCGCAAATTTTTAGCTAAACGCATAAATACTCTTTTACTGAACTGTCTTCTATCAGGATATTTAGCTGCATATACCCCGCGGCTATATTCGCATTTTCGAAATTTTGGAAGCATACGACTAACATGTCATAAGCTTCTTCAATGGAATAAGATATTTTTACCAAGTCACTTTAAGAAAATTATGATAACATATACTCGCAAATACTAAATAAGCTCTAACAATAAATATGCATTGTTGCTTATTTGAAGTTTGACATACGGCCATTTTTAAATTGAGTAACGCGCCAGCCAACCACGTTTAATTTGCCTTTTTTGTTTTTACCCAGCCTCTTTGCAATATTTTAACGTTGACGCGTAACTGATAATATTCTTAGTTATTAACGTTATGTCTGTGAACATTAACATTAATACAAATAATGATTTACTTTAATACAGAATAAGCTATTTTTAAAATTAGGAATTAGGTTTTAGGATTTACCACTTTTATGAATGCTTCATAGGAAATAACTAAAAAATGAATAAAGATATCAAAACAGAGTTTAGTAAATTTTTCCCTCCTTAAAATCACTAGGTTTACAGAAATGACAACAATTTTGAACATTTTTAAAGACATTTTGTAATGGTAATTTTTTAGGACTTCAGTTTTACCGTTTTGTTATGGTCATAGCACGTTGGACTTTAAATGCTTCAAATTTTTGATTATAAATAAATTTGGACCAGTACCAAGCCTGAGTAAAATGTGAGGTAAAGCCAACACTATTGTAACAAGGAGTATTTGCTTTCAAGTTGTAATAAAGAATACTTTGTGTTTTGGCTGGGTAGACTGTATATTTGCATAGACTTGACACTTAACTTTTAAACTAATTTATTCACAAATAAATAAAATTTACAATTAAGTGTTGAAAAAAAATGTCTTTGAAACTTGGCTGCAACTGGCAGCGTACGATCTATATATTTCGTAGCCCGCAGCGTGTCGCGAGACGGATCTTTTCTTGGTGCTTGCATAAAGCCGACTGCCTCACTCATCTCGCCCTTGCGTCATGCGCGGTTCTTGAAGGTCTCTCAGTTAGTCATTAAAAGATAAGAAATTCGAGACACAACGCTGCTGGCAAATATATCGCGATACGTTTGCCGAAGGCCTAGTACCGGGAATTGTTTTTATTTCAGAAACACGTGCACAAACATTTCTTGATTTAAATATGAAAATACATATTGGCAGTCTTTGGCGTTAACATGCCCCCGGCCTTGAAAGGGCTCACACTTTCAATCATAGAGAGGAAGGGGACATATTTTGGAAAAACTTCTTTTGATGATACCATTTCCCGTTTTTATCGAAGCAACACGGCTTATTTTATCACTTCCTGGATGAACCTGAATAATTCTTCCAATTTTCCACTGCGTAGGCATATTTTGTTCGCCTTTAACTAAGACTAAAGTTCCTTCCTTTAAATGGCCTTGGCTGGTCCTCCATTTGTACTTTTGCTGCATTTCTGAAATGAAGTCTCGCTCCCATCGTCTCCAAAATTGTTAAGAGAGTTTCTGGATTAACTGAAATCTGGTAAGTCGATTGGTCTGTACATCTTCTAAATTTTCGTCGGGTGCAGATATTAGAGGTCTGCCTATTAAAAAGTGGGCCGGGGTAAGGAGAAGGAAATCATTTGGATCGGATGATAAAGGGCAAATGGGTCTCGAGTTTAAAATTCCTTCAATTTGACATAAAATTGTTGAAAATTCTTCAAAAGTCAATTGAGCATTTCCTAGGACCCGCTTTAAGTGATGCTTGACACTTTTCACACCAGCCTCCCATAGGCCACCAAAGTGAGGCGAATACGGTGGTATAAAAGACCAATTAATTTGTTCAAGTGCGCTCGCACTTACCAAATTATCTCGGTTTGCCTTTAAAAAGTTTCCTAGTTCTCTATAAGCCCCAACGAACGTTGTCCCGTTGTCAGAAAATATTTTTACTGGCTTACCTCGTCGGGAAACAAAACGACGTAATGCCTGAATAAATGAACTCGTTAATAAACTAGAAATAAGTTCAAGATGAAGAGCTTTGGTAGAAAAGCATACGAATACTCCAACATAGCATTTTTCTACTTTACATCCCCGCCCTCGTTTTATTAAAAATGGACCTGCATAGTCTATTCCTGTCACATGAAATGGACTAGAAGGTGTAACTCGATCACGAGGCAAATTGCCCATGATTGGCTTGACAAATTCGGGATTGAATCTGAAACATCGTAAACATTTTCGAACCGTAGCTCTGGCTAGATTTCGTCCGCGAATAGGCCAAAAGTTTTCTCGTATAGAGCTTAACAATAACTGAGGACCCGCATGAAGCAAACGACAATGCTCGTATTCGAAAAGTAACTTAGTAAACTGATGATCAGAATGTAAGACCATAGGATGTTTTTTATCTACCGAAAAATCCGAATGTTCTAGTCTACCTCCTACTCGAATTATGCCGTCTTGGTCTATAAATGGAGTAAGATTGCTTAATTTATTTTTCGAATTTAAAACTTGCTTGTTTGATAATTTTAAAAATTCATTAGGAAAAGATTGCCTCTGCGCAGCTCTAGTAAGGCATTTTAACGCATATTGTAATTCTGGTACCGTAAGTGGACCTGTCTTACGTTCTGTGCTAGTTTTAAGGCAATTAATTTTAAATCTTAAAATATAAGCAACAATTCTTTGAAGATTAGATAGTTTTGAAAAATGTTCGAAAGGAAACTCGTTAACAATGTAGACTGGAAGCGATGAAAAGTTTTGCGATTTTAATTCTGGTAATTGCTCTATTTTATGTTCGACGGAGGGCCATTCTAATGCATTTAGTTTAAGCCAAAAAGGGCCATGCCACCACTTGTTTGCATTTAAAATTTGTTTGGGATATAGCCCTCTTGACACGTAATCAGCGGGATTATCTAGTGACGGCACGTAGCGCCATTCTTTATCTTTAGTAAGTGCTTGTATTTCCGCTACTCTATTACCGACAAATATTTTTAATAGATTTGGAGCCGTTTTAATCCACGCTAATGTAATAGTAGAATCTGACCAAAATACGCAATTATTAAATGTAATATTCATAGATCGCATTACCTTATCTACTAAGCGAGCAAGTAATAAAGCAGCGCACAACTCTAGTTTTGGAATAGTAAGAGTTTTCACAGGCGCAACCTTAGATTTTGCACATAAAAGTTTTACCTCTACATTTTTCTGGTGATCAGTAGTGCGTAAATAAATGCACGCCCCATACGCTCGTTCAGATGAGTCTGAAAACCCATGTAACTCGATACTTGAAGAATTTTTGCCTAATACTTGACGCGGGATTTTTAACATGCTTAAATTTTGTAAATCGTCTTGAAACCGATTCCACTCGACCGCTAAGTCACTTGGCAGTAATTCATCCCAGGACAACTTTTCAGACCAAAGACGCTGCATAAATATTTTTGCTACTACAATGCAAGGACCGAGAAGACCCAAAGGATCAAAAATTCTTGCTATTAAAGATAAAACTGTTCTTTTGGTGCATTTTTTATCAGTGAAAAAGTCGTCAATATTATAAACTAACGCGTCGTCCACAGAGGACCACGTTAATCCTAAAGTTTTAGTTTTCTCATCAGGTGCAAATTCTATGACTTCGCACGATTTATTATACTCGTTTATATTTTTAAGAACATTTTTTTCATTGGAATGCCATTTTCTAAGCTCGAAGCATCCATTTTTTAAAATCCTTGAAACCTCTTGACAAATATATTGCGCTTGTTCGATAGAATCAGAACCTGTTAGCAGGTCGTCCACATAAAAGTCATGACGTATAATGTGGGCAATATCAGGCTGACTTTCTTCGCATTCATTTGCCAACTCGAAAAGGCAACGAATTGCGAGAAAACTAGAACTGGCCTGTCCGTAGGTCACAGTATTTAAAGAATATGATTTTAAATCTTCGTCCGAATTAGGTTGGCGCCAAATAATTTTTTGTAAATTTCGCTGGTTTGGCTCAATCAATACCTGACGATACATTTTTGCAATGTCTGCTGAAATTACGTACAAATGTTTTCTAAAACGTAATAATATTGAAAACAAATCGTCTTGCAAAACTGGACCTACTATCTGTATATTATTTAAAGACAAGCCATTGCTTGTCGGCGCAGACGCATTAAATACCACACGTAATTTTGTACTTGCGCTTGCTTCTCGCAACACCCCGTGATGCGGCATGTAATACTCGACGCTTGTTTTATCTTGATTACTGTCATCTACTGTCATGTGGTTTAAATTTATGTATTCTTGCATAAATCCCACATATCTTTCACAAAGTGTTGAATTATTTTTTAATTTGCGTTCGAGAGAGAAAAATTGATTTTCTGCTTGTATTCGTGACGTACCTAATGATTCGGCTGATTGCTTTAAAGGCAAAGTAACGATAAATCGCCCTTCAGCATCCCTACGTGTGGTTGTAGAAAATATTTTTTCGCATTTTATTTCATCTTGTGAAAGAGGTTTCGTCATGCTTGTTTCCTCAATTTCCCAAAATTTAGTAAGTATTTTATGTAAATCTTGAGTTGTACTTAAATGACATTTAGTAAAATTTATGTTACCATTTGCACTAGATTCCCCTACTCGTCCCGATACTATCCAGCCTAGTTCTGTATCTTGAAGAATCGGTAAATTCTTGCCGCACGAAATTTTATTTGTGCCTAGTATATTCCAAAACAAATCTGCTCCTATAAGTACGTCTATGGAGCCCGGATTTAGGAATTGAGGATCCGCTAAATTTAAATTTTTTGGAATATTAAGAGAATCTATGTTTAAGTTTAAATAGTTAGAAATATTCGTAATTTCTGGAAGTATAAAACATGTTACTCGAGCTTTAAACTTACTTTGTAAAGATTGAATCTCTACTACACATTTTTCTCGTATTTTAGACGCGACGTTTGCAATACCTATCACCGATAAATTAACCTTATGCGTTATTAGACCTAGTTTCTGGCACAAATTTTGTGATATATATGACGATTGTGATCCGCAGTCCAACAGCGCGCGCGCAGTATGAGATACACCAAACTTGTCTAAAACTAGTACTAGAGCTGTGGAGAGTAAAACGCAATTAGGTGGCGGTACTCGAAAACCACTGCTTAACGTGTTAATATTTTCTTCGTTTTCGCCCGGACTATTATTTTGATATTCAGTTTTGGGAGGGTCATTTTGTATTTCCGGATGGAGAAGCGTATTGTGCCAAGACTTGCACTTTCGACAAGGACCCATTTTGCATTTTTTAGTATCGTGATTACTTCGTAAACAATTAAAACATAGTTTTTTCTTTTTAACAAACTCGTTTTTCTTATCTAACTGTAAACTTAAAAATTGCTCGCAAGAATAAATAGAATGATTTTTGTTGCAATAAAAACATGCAAAACTAGATGCTAAAAGTGACCTAGAACTTTGTTTACCTTGAAACCTTGATTTGTCCTGCTTGTTTGGTACACCCTGCTTATCATTATTTTTGTATTCAATTGTTTCCAAAAAGTCAGCCCGATGTTTTAAAAACTTGCTAAAATCTAGTAAAGTGGGTACATCGATATCAGCTGATTGTCTTTCCCAATCATTACGTGTCTTGTGGTCTAGCTTTGAATTTAATAAATGTATAAGCAGTGTGTCCCAGTTGGACGTATCATGGTTTAATTGCTGTAAAGATCGCAGGTGTTTATTTAGTCCGTCTATCAAGCCCCTAATTTTGGCCGAAGATTCGCGATTAATAACCTCTAAAGAAAAAATAGACATTACATGGTTATGAATTAATAATTTTTTATTATTAAAACGGTCACATAGTGCATTCCATGCTACTTGATAACCATTATCCGAAAATTCCACAGACCTAATTATTTCAGAGGGACTGCCCTCTACCGAAGCTCTCAAATAGTGAAATTTTTGAATATTTGACAATTCGTCATTTTGGTGAATTAAAGACTCGAAGGTATCACGAAATTCAAGCCAACGTTCGTAGGAACCTTGAAAACTAGGTAACGGAATGTCTGGAAGCTTTACCGCAACTTTATTTAATTTATTACTACCTGCGATACTTGAGTTTTTAACTGAACCTTTATTTGAACTTTGATTAGATTGTTGGTCAATTTCATCGGCGGGCAATAGAATTTTAGCAGCGGCTACAATATTGTAAAGGGAATTTTCAAAGTTTGTTCGCTCAGTATATTGCTCGCTTAATTCTTCCTGATCAACAATCGCCTCAATCTCGCCTTGAATCTCATTAAATTCTATGCTAACACTTTCAATTCGGGTCAGCCTATCCTGCAACTGAATAATGTCAGCATCACTCAAAGCCTCCCCAGAAATTTTGAGGCCTTCAACATATTTAATGAAATTTGTTAGTGAAGCTTTTATACCGCCTCGTTTTCGCACTAACGCGCTTTTATCGGCCATTATTTTTATTTAAATAATGTGTATTTACTTGCACAAATAAAAATCTTTAGCACGACTATTTGAAATAAACTAGAAATATAAAACTTTGTTTTTTTTTTTTTTTCGACTTGAAAATGTTTCAATTTAACTGAAAAACTAGCAAGATAAACTATTTGATATTACCCTGTATACTTTCTGGCAAAATTATTTAAAATAACTTGAAAAACTAGCAAAACACTTGATATTTTACAAAGAAAAATGCTAGGATTTTAATATAAAACTTGCTTAAACTGGACTATAAAATCTAATTCTTTGCAAAATAGGCTGGAAAGGAAAATAATTGGAAACGGCCCACCTGATTTGTCCGTTCTTCTTGCCTTGCTTTTAAACTTCGTCAGTTCCTTGTTCCAATTTGGCTCGTATGGACCATGTTTTGGCTGGGTAGACTGTATATTTGCATAGACTTGACACTTAACTTTTAAACTAATTTATTCACAAATAAATAAAATTTACAATTAAGTGTTGAAAAAAAATGTCTTTGAAACTTGGCTGCAACTGGCAGCGTACGATCTATATATTTCGTAGCCCGCAGCGTGTCGCGAGACGGATCTTTTCTTGGTGCTTGCATAAAGCCGACTGCCTCACTCATCTCGCCCTTGCGTCATGCGCGGTTCTTGAAGGTCTCTCAGTTAGTCATTAAAAGATAAGAAATTCGAGACACAACGCTGCTGGCAAATATATCGCGATACGTTTGCCGAAGGCCTAGTACCGGGAATTGTTTTTATTTCAGAAACACGTGCACAAACATTTCTTGATTTAAATGTGAAAATACATATTGGCAGTCTTTGGCGTTAACACTTTGTCACAGAATAATAACATTTAATTATGATTAAAAGCTAATTTTTTTTTGATCAGCGGAAAACAGGTTATTTTGAAATAACTAAAAAATGAATAAAGATATCAAAACGCGGTTTTCGCCAGAATTTAGACAATTTTTTCCTCTTTAAAATCATACTGTTAAAAGCATACCGTTCCATTTGATTTTTTCGAGAAAATCTCTAAAAATTGACATTTGTTTAAACAACGCCCTCTAGTTATTAAATAAAAGATGTAATACTTCTAGGGCAAACATTTTCAGGAACATTTTAATTTTATATTATTTGACAAATGTGGTGCATTAGTGATACGCCCCTTATGGTTAATCACTGTTTAAATAACACGTAAAATGTAAAACTTCTGAAAGTGGTCAAAGAGATAAAAAAAAGTATTCTATAATGATTGCAATAACATTCAAAAAGCATTGAATGCATGAATTGCAAAATGTTGGGCATATTCGAATTAAATAAAGGTAGGTTTTTACCTTTATATCATTATTTTAGGCCATCATGGGTCATCCAGTATAAAGAGAAAACCCATAAAAATGGTTGTTTAAGCTTAAAAAAGAAGGGGGTTTTCCCTTGACGCTGGATGACCCTGTACGCCTTCAAGAAACCTTTGAGAGAGTCGAAGTAGATTGGTAATCGAATCAAAGTAAATTTTTTTTGAGGCACTAATATATGAAAAAAGTTATAGGTCGCGCATGATCTTACAATAAATCACCCTTAATTAAAATATTTAAATTAATAAACTAATTATAGGATTTCGAACAATCTAGGATTCAAAGATAGTTATTTAAACAGTACTTTTTATTTAAAAACTTACTACATACATTTAAAATGAAATACTACGCTTATTTCAATATATGTTTTTCATCTATTAAAGCAGCTTAAGGTCCCGTTAATTAAAATCGACAAAAATTCGTTGTTTATAAAAAACCTTAAAAATTCACACACAATCTACAATTTTTTGAGTTTGATATATATTTTTCTCTACTCTAAAATGGATTGTTAACAATCTTTATTTTGACCCTTACCAGTGTTACAAAATCACTGCAGAAATCTGAAATTATATTTAAGATATTTTTATAAGTTAATGATTCACGATATCGACAGAATAACAAATACTGCAATATGTTACTATAAAATAATTCTTAAAATATCCCTAAAATGCCATTTTAGGGTTAATTTTGACAGAATGAGCAGAACATGAAGACAATAACCATAACTTTGAATATGGGCAGTCTTAAAGATAGGGTTATTGACGGCTGGAGTTAATTAAGAAATCGCGATTCTTGGGTTTAGACCATGCCAAATTGAAATGACTGTCCGACGTTCGGTTGCGTTTGCACGAGGCATCTTCACGGCACAAGATCAAAATACTGAAACAGTTCGGGTATTTATATCGGACTTGTGTACTGTAATGATTAGTTGATCAATCTCAGACCTCAACCATCAAGTAGTGCAGTTTTACTTTTTATACAGGGTACCTTAGATAAAATTACAAGAATTCTACGGAGATCTAATATTTAGACAATCTTTAATACACAACAATTGGACAATGCCAATCTTTTTGTTGCCAAAAAATGTAATTCATTTGCAATTAGGAGTTTATAAAACTCCTTATTTCTGCGGTAAGGTGTATATAGGTGAAACTGGGCGACCTGTCTACTAGAATTAAGGAAGATAGAAGATATACATCTTCCATCTACACAAAATTGTTTAACACCAGCACTCACCAAAACATATGATTAATGTAAAAGATGCCAAAGTTCTTGCATCAGTCTCGGGATATTATTTTCAGTAGGGACGCGGACTACGTGCTCATCCGTGGAAACCAATCACCACAGTGAAGCACGAGTCAGTATGCACAGTTCGGATATAAATAACTGAACTCTGTTATTTGGAGCTCATTCAGTGATTTGATCTTGTTCAGATCTCTGAAAATGTCTTGTTCAATCCCAGTCGAAATGTCGATAAATTATTCCAATTTGATACGGTCTAAACCCTAAAACCATTATTTTTTAATTACGAGGGCCGGTAACGGTGAAAATGGTGAAGATATATCTTAAAAGCAGCTCAGACTTGGGTGGTAGCGCCATGAATGAAGTAATCAATTTCCAACAGATTAGAATGCCCAAGGACCCAATCCTCAACAAGGTACATAATTTGGTAAGTTTTAGTATATAATCCGGCGATCTTTTTATCTACGTAAAAAGAGAAAGAGGCGTGTCTAACCCCATCCTGTCGTAACAGAATATACAGTGACCCACATAAATTGGTGATCCATGTACGGGATCTCGGCAACTACGAAGAATACAAAAACTGTTAAATGAGGTACAGTTTTTTTTTGGTCAACACTGTACAGGTTGCTTTCAGTTGAATTCATTTTTCGTAATAGGAGCGGCGTTAGGAGGCTACGTAAAGAGTTATTAGTTGTAACAACAAATATAATGTACATAGGCAGCTTAATTAAAAGATCATTAATTCTTACGCCAACAATTTAATTAGCCTGTCTGGGACAACGGTAGGTAAGAGGAGGGAGAATCCTTTTTTTACAACTAGCGACTTCTTACTTAATGGTAACGAAAATCACACCAATGACCCACCCGTAATGGGAGATTCCTTGGCATACAATCAATCCAAAATATTATATACAATGTAGGTCCATAACAGCTTCATTTTCAAGACACAGGGTGTTAATTTTTTTATTGCGTTTTTGCTATATATTGAAACCGATTACCGTCCATACTACTGAAAAATAGCGTACAAACACTAGCGTAAAATGAGGCTATTTTGAACGTATGTATATATAACAATTTTGTCTTGTCTTATGCCAAGTGGTCTACCATTAAGTGTTTTTTGTACCCTGTATATTGGCACAATGGGATTAGACATAGGTCGTTTACCTAGATCTAAGCTTTTACTTAAAACGGACAACTCAAATATATGATGTTTTTTTTTAATTACCAAAAGGGTGTATAAAGAAAGAATACCATTTCCAGTACACCAAACGACAAATTTGAATAAATATGAAGCAAACAGTATCCAGCCGAATACAATTTCCCAGAATCAGGACCCACTGGTCTAGGAACATTACTTGGTAAGTTTAGCAGCAAGTATACCTTTTTTACTGGACCGAATGACAATTAAGAAGGGTTGCCGGGAACATCTTGAAATCTATAGGAAAGTTACGAAAACGTTTTTTGCACAAATTGAATGTTAGTCGTCCCTTTTTACTTTTAGTTAAACAAACATATTTTTTAAATGAATACACCCTGCATATTTAATTTTCTATTTGAATAAAAATTCCAAACATTTTTTGGTAAAACCCAGTATGTATCAAAATTAATTTGTTTTCGAGTTTCAAAAGTGACAATTTATTACACTGTAGGATCCAAACGGTTTTTGATAGAGCAAAACGGTTTGCACTTTCCTATCTTCTTAGTTTTAAATTATCTATCTTTTGACAGCTTCCAGTTTAACCGGAAGAGGTATAAATTATGACTTCCTGTTAAACCGGAAATTGGTGTCAAACGATAAACAACTAAGATAAGAATAAGCAAATCGTTTTGCTCCAAGAAAAACCGTTTAAGTCCTACAGGATAATAAAGTTGTCAAAGTGACACTTTTTACCTAAATAGCTCGAAAAAAAAAAAGCTTTTTGAGGAATGGTGGGTTATATAGAAATTGTTTAGAATTTTGAATAAAATCAGAAAATTAAATAATATATAAGCTGTATTGATTAAAAAAATATGTTTCACTAAAAATAAAAATGGACGACCCTGTATATACCAACATATTTTTGAATTATTATTCTTTCCTAACATTCAATTTCTGTAAAAAACTTATTTTCGTAACTCTTCTACATTTCAAGATATCGCTCGCCTTCCTTGTTAGCTGTACATCCGGTATAGGGTTTATGTTTATGATTTGGTTTACTTTAGTTATCAAAAAGTACATAAAAAACAACGCAGTATTAAGAAATAACGAAGACTATATAGGTGAAACAAATTATGGGTTGCAGCAGAATACGATTTCCCATCCCACTCACTCGTCAAGGATCTTTATTTGGTAGCAGACATACCTGTATTACTGTACAGGGTTTCTGTATATATTTAGAACTCGGTATACTTATCAAAATGTGTCTGAAGAAAGAAAATCATTTCCAGCAGACCACGAAAAAGATCTGTAGAGAGAAGCACAGCTGGATACTCAAGACGAAATGGCAACAAGACAATATTAAGAAATAACGAGGGCTATATAAGGTGAACCAAATGGTGGGTTGCGGCGCAAGAGTGTAGGTACATGAAGCAAACAGTTTCTATCTGAATACGATTTCGCAGGATCAGGACCCGCTCATCAAGGATCATTATTTGGTAAGTTTAATAGTAAGTATGTTTTTGAGATATCCTGTATACGCAAATATTCTATAAACTACTTAATAAACTGACAACTTGTATAATTAACATTTTTTCTATCTCTAAATATTAATCAATAGTTGGGGTGGCGAAATATGAGGATAGACTTTATATGTATTTTCTGTATACAGGCTGGAACATTTTAAAGGAATAAATTTCATAACTTGGAAACTATTCATAATTGTAAAAAAATACTTTACCTGTTAAACTGATTTATTATACTCCGGATATTTTGGTAATACCGATTTGATCGTGACACCATTGGCGTAAGACTATAACTTTTTTTTAATAAAACAGCACGTATATTTTTTTTATTAGTCTATACTATACCTAAACTCAACTGTTTTTTCTAAAAAAAATTTATGCCTCAATATTGTCATTTTGTCCACTTAAAAGCCCTCTATCACGTTCAAACGTTTAGACTTAGAGCGAACTGACTAGCACTATCCTATATTAACTTTTTGAAATATATTCTTATTCTTTAAGTTTCCTTTCCGGGCCTCTGAACATTGGCGATTACTGCGGAGAGTGCGCATCTGCCCTCCTCGGCCATTTTAAAAAGACAAATCATTAGATTACATCAACTTTTTATTTTGTTGTTATGTCATCTAACAGATTTTAAAAAACTAGCATAGGAAAGTGCAAGTCAATTTGTTTTAAGTATAACCATTTGGTCAATAGAAGGCTCTATCTAAGTGGCTCAAAATAACAATTTTGAGACGTAAATTTATGTATAGGGCATGTTACATAAAAAGTCCAAGTTCTCTTTATTACACAGATGATGTCAATTTTTACAAATTATGAATAACTTTCAAGTTATAGAATTTATTCCAGTTAAATGTTCTACCCGGTAGATTTTGGAATTATTTGCAGTTATCTAAACGTACCTATATAGATAACCGTTCCTATACTTAAAAGACAGGGCAACAGCGGGAAAAATTTTAACTACCTTAAAACCAAACCGTATCCAGTAACGTATAGGGTTTCTATTTATATTTTAAACGACACTAAGAAGGTTTAAAAGTTAGAAAAAAAGTTAATGTTTTAAACAATTAACGATTGAAAAGCAAAAAAATTAGTACCAACTTTGATTTTTAATAGAACACCCTGTCTAATATTTCTTTAAATGGTTTTCTTCTTGCTGATTATAAAATATATAAGGTTCTTACAGACAACCGAGAAACTGACAAAAATTAAATGTATTCGTATTTGTAGTTAGAATGCAGAAATCAAGCATGATAATTAACAAGAACATACCAATTTAATGAAACAATATACATGGAATTACATTTAAAACTTTTTTAAGTTTTGATTTCTTTATTTTTTTCACCAAATCTTTGGGGTTCATTCAATTAAAACTTTTGGGTAAAAATTTAGAAAAATATATATTAAAAAGTAAAAATATTTACAGAACCCGTATATTTTTAAACGCAACACCCTGTATATTAATATTTCATTAAATATATCTCTTCTTGTCCATTATAGTATGTCAGGTTCAGGTTTAATAGCTTTACCTTTAAAGACAACTGAGAAAATTGTCAAAAACTTTGTCATAAGGGGCGATGTATTCCTACTGACTCCACAATATAATGTTTCATCTATCGTTCTCTCTCTGTCGCTTTGCCACTTATGGCAGGGGTTTTGTCAATTTTATCAGTTGGCTTTAAAGAAGTTATAGGTATCAAACCTGTCATAGTTATAATCAACACGATGAGCCTAATTTAACGAAGCTATAATATACAGTGTTTCATTTAAAAAATAAAAGTTGTGTCTATATCCCTATATTTTAATGCTTAACATTTTTATATAATGTAACTTTGTTATTTTTAATGGAACATCCTGTCTAATATTTCATTGAATGGGTTTCTTCTTTCTGATTTGATACCTTTATCTTTACAGACAACAAAAAAGCTGGCAAAATTTCAATGTATTCCTAGGTGTAGTTAGAATTTTATTCCTCTGTCTAACACAATGCTTCTTAAAGGTTTTTTTTTGTCAATTTTTTGGGCTGTTTTTAACGGTACAGAGTACAGAAATCAAACGTAGTAATTAGCAAGAAGAGATCCAATCAATAAAACAATAATATACAGGGTCTTACATTTAAAATAACAATGTTGATTTTTTTAATTTTTAAGTTATCACTTCATTCTTTTTTGGAGTAAATCCTGGTGACGCAAGTTAAAATTTTTGTATATAATATTTTATTCTATCTTTTAAAATAAACTTTGTAGACCCCGTTCAAAATATAAACAGAAACCCTATACAATCATCCAGAATAAAGTCCCACTTGTCACAGAAAGTTTAATTCTCTTTTAAAAGTGGGTAAAAGTTACTTTTATATTAGTGTACATGGTGGTTTGCATTTATATTTTAAATATGAGTTACCAATATGTGATTTATGTAAGTTTTATGATGTTGACTACTTTTGTACTATTAAATCAGTTCAAGAACATTTTTACTTTCCGACCGCTAGTTGTTCACTTTTAGCACATCCTAGATAAGAATCCAGAGGATATTCTAAAGCTATAATATAAACCACTTTTAGTTTAGGAGTAATTGTATTATTTAACATAATGTATTTGTTTGAGATATTTTGTTTGCGTATTTGAAATAAACAATACTGAAATAAAATGTATGTTATTACTATAAAACTATCACAGTGCGCGTTACTAACGTGTTAATTACAATAAATCCAACTTTTCGATTGATAAACTCCACATAACACAAAACGTTAATATAGAATATTTGTCTAATATTTTTAAGATATTTCATTAATATTTGGTGTACGCTAATGTCCGCCACTCTTATTTATTCTTAATAAAATAAAAATTTAAAAAATATTAGCTCCAACAATTTTTTGAATACTTTTTACAGATCGGATTTTTAAACTTTTTTCAGATAAATTTTCGTAATTTTTTAATATAAAAATTATAATAGCACTCCTTTTGTAAAGCTTTTATTGTATGACCATTAAATGCTGATTATAAGTATACTAACTAGGCTTGATACCATTAACCTTTGAAGACACCCAATAAATTTAAGAAAAACCTTTTCATAAGAAGTTATGCATTCTCATTGTAATAGAACGTTTTCCGTTCTCTCTGGTACGTTGACTTTTATGACAAGGTTTTTGTCAAATTTGTCATGTATCTTTGGAGGTAAGGGTATTAAACCTAATATATTAAAACAACCATTTGTTGCAAATATAATATAAAGGGTTAAAAATGTATAACATTTCGATCTGCAAAAAGCGTAAACAAAATCTTGAGTTTTAATTTTTTTGGAGATTATTTATAGGCGGGCGGACCGACGTACTTATAAGAAGGCATCGAAACGGCTTAAGACTGCTATGATACTGTTTATTAATAATGAAAATAGTGTTTTTCAAAATTAAAATTTGTTACTAGTAACAGTTTTTATAACAAAAAGCAAAACAATAATGTAGAAACCAACTAGTATATGTATTTTAACCCTAAAGTACTATCACATATCTAAGAAAATAAGTAGTTTTCATTACCAAGTAATTGATACTAAATGTTCATAAACCGTCTCTGCATAAGACACTTTTCAAATTTCAAACAACACAAATCCCCTTTTTTTCTGAATCTTTTGTTATTGTTTTAACGATTTTTGTGGACAGGCTTTTCATTTATATTTTGACATCTACCTAGTGTTGTGCATTGGTCTTTTGACCAGTCAAATGTTTGATCAATTTGACCACGGTCAAAATGTGTCGAATAGTGACTGCGCGCGGTGCGTCCGTTTTCCTTATTAATATGTTTTTATTTCAAGTGTTTAGTCATTTTAATTTGCAGTTTGATTCGTTAATTCATCCGAGATTTGTTATTTTTGTGAAATAATTTTTTATAGCAAGTAGTTTATTAATTTGATTTTTATATTTAATCTCCATGTACTCATAGTTGATATCCTGATACCTTGGATCGATAATGTATTTAACTTTCGGAGAAAAGTTATTTCCGTTTAAAATAATATTTGGTCAAATGACCAAAAATTTATTGACTGGTGAAAGGCACAACCCTGTATGAGATACAAAAAATATTAAATATAAAAGTGGTAGGGTTTTACTTATGTTATCGTTTAATAACCATAAATTTTAAAAAATCCATTAATAAGTAAAAATATAGAAGAAACATATATTTTTAAATAGAGCTCCCAGTATTGTTTCTTAAATGCCTCTTTTCTTGGTGATTATAAATATACCAGATTTGATAGTTTATGACACGACATTATATTCTTACAACTTTTGTGTTTGAAGATTTCTTGTATCTCCTACAGTTAAAAAAGAAGGTAGGTGTCCAGATATAAATAAAAATCCTGTACAAGTAATTGTATTTTATTTACTGGAATGTCTTAATAATAGGAAGCAAAATTTAAATACTATTATTGAACATTATTAACTGAAATATATCTATAAACAATAAAGCGATTTGGGAGTCATTTTAGCAATTTAAAAAATACATATTGCAGAGACCATCGACATATGAACGTGTACGTCCTAATTACCTTGTAAATAAACATTTAGTGGCGCACACAACGTAAAAATATTTTTGTTAAATTACGACTTCTAACTTGGAATCTATTAAATTTCAACTTAGATTTCGGAATTTAATAGATTCCTAGTTAGGATTCGGAATTTAATAAACATATTTTTTAAATACTTTTTGCTCTTCTACGCTTTCGAATGAGATTGCTAGGTTGTTTTCTTTAACTACTTTAGTAGCTGCTTTTTTGCATACTAGATGGTACGAATTCAACAGTTCGTGTGCGTCACTAGCATTCTAACATTTATTTTTGTTTACTACATAATACAGTTAAATGCTCTGCAATACTATATCACATTAAATTAGGCGAAAAATTCATTTTTACAAGACATGTCATACTCTTTCTCTTCATTTTTATACATATCAATCATCTTCTGTATATCATGTGACAGCATCTCTAGCTGCTTGTCGTGTGTAATTTGTAGCTTATCCTTTTCTCGAGACTGCTTTATGAGCGCAGTTTTTCGTTCTTCAGTAAACTTTTTCGTATTGTTTTGCTGTTTTTCCTTCAGTCTCCTTTCCTTGTCCTTTTTCGTTTTAAGTGTTTTATCATTAGCAATCTAAAATCAACGATAACAATAGTTTTATATAGTATAGCACTAATATTAGTAAAGTAAACAAAAACACTTGTTTAAAATGTCCACATATAAATTATGTTAAAGAAAGTAATACACATGGCAATTCTTTCGTCAACACTGTGGCTTCATCAGATGTTAGATTTAAACAAAAGTGTAATAAAAACTAGGT
The DNA here is from genome assembly GCA_030620095.1 of Kuschelorhynchus macadamiae. Taxonomy (NCBI): domain Eukaryota; kingdom Metazoa; phylum Arthropoda; class Insecta; order Coleoptera; family Curculionidae; genus Kuschelorhynchus; species Kuschelorhynchus macadamiae. The sequence goes on from JAUTXW010001551.1 coordinate 36,395, forward strand.
ATTAAATACCTGAAATCGTGTTTACAAATACGGATATTATACGGGTAATATGTTTTGGATTTTTCGTTATAGCCTAATAAAGATTTAACAATGAGGAACTATTTAGGTCCAACTGATCGTTTAATAATGTACTGTTACTTTTATGTTTTGTTTATTTCCAAACTTTCTAGTAAATTAAGTTTTTTAAATTTTTGCTCTACATATAAAATATCAAAGTTCTCATTAAAACGATCGCTTACCTTGAATTAAATATTTAGAGTAATTGGAATTATCTTTTTGTTTTCTGTAACTAAATGTTTGCTCATTCATTCTTTTTTAAACGTTCTGCCTGCTTGTCCAACATACAATTTTGAACAGGTTCCACAATTTAACTTATACATCGGACTTACTCTGTTTTTTGGTTTTCGTCTTTATTTGCAAAACAACGAGCAACATTTGATGTTAATTTTCCTGTATAAGTGGAAGTATGAAATTGATTATTTTCCTTGAACTTAGTGGGACAAACTAACTGTAATGCCTTTTTATATAGTTTCCTTTTTACTTTTTTGCCTATGACATTTTCATGATAACATTTATTTGTTTTATTATATTTAATTCTTTAGTATAACTTTTATTGTTTAAAGGTATGTTCATCAATCTATGAAGAAACTATTATATGCTGATATTTTATATGGAAAAGGATGATTAGAGGTATTGTGTTTTGTAACGCCTGTGTGAGATGGCTTATGGAAAAATTGAAACTCGTGTTTAATCTTTCAATCCTTAACAAGCATTGTTAAGAATAGGAAACTAATTTCTTTAATGTCCGACTAGTTTATTATTTGACAAATAATGACATTTTGTCAAAGTCAGCTATAGTTATTAAGGTATTAAGGCTAATAACGCTTGAGGTGGCCGACACAGTGTTTCCCGTGGACCTCTCGAGGGATATACATACGTCGACCGAGAGCGTTAGCGCCGTTATCCCTTATAATACCCGTAGTGCCTTCAACATTTAATGCCCAAGTAAGTAAAATATTTTTTTTTTTTAGAAAAACCTATTTTTAATAATAATAAACCAAATTACTATTTTTTTGTGTCCTAGGGCGTTATTTTTCTAATAATTCCCCTGTGGCGGTATTTCTGACGTAATGTTATTATTTGTTAATAATAAACTAGTCAGGCATTAAATAAGGAATAACATCCTAGGGCTTTATAGATTAGCAAAAAAACACTGTAAATCACAATATAATATCAGCTGGGAATTTGGGGTTTAACAGATAATTGGATTAAAAATTATTTGTCAACCAGAATACAATTAGTACAAATTAAAAATATTAAAAGTTCAAATGGACTAATACATTGTAGAGACCCACAAGGATCGATATTAGAACCTGTTTTTTTAAATTACAGATCAATTGGATATCTAAATTAATTGCAGTTTGGGGACCTGCTTGTTCAAATAATCTAAATCCTTTAAAAAAATTACAAAATAAAATGATTAAATGCATTCATAAACATAAAATCATATTTAGAACCTACTTCCAATTTATATAAACTTAAAGTCATAAATTCGCTTTATAAATTAAAAGTTTATATATTAATTTATACTATAAAGTTTAATGCAAAACTCAAATATCACATTACATAAGACAAATACAATAGACCAACACAATACACACAGACGATTTTATTAATAAAAGCAATTTTGAAACGTTCAATTCTATTCCCTGGCATTATCACCTACAATAATTTACCAAAGAAAATCAAGGAAATAAGTATTCAAGAAAGTACTAAAAAAGTTTTTCCTGGAATAATGAGTTAAAAAGTTATGTATTATATTCCTATTATTTGTTGTTATTATTTTTTTTTAGTTTAATATTTTCCCTGTAATAAACTATTATAGTTGGTTGGAAATAAAAAAATAACGAATGAACCCCAGGACGATTTGAATGCGCTGAACATTCTAATCTGTTATTCTTAAATATTAAGAAACAATTTTACATCAATTTTTTTCCAAGCAGTGGAAAAATCCCAACTGTATATACATAAATAATGTAGATTTGCCCTATACTCACATTGCTCTTAGTGTGCGGTTTGATGAAAAGTTAATTATTGTTGAACATAAGTTTCAAAATTGAGCCTTAAGGGCATGACAATGTTAGGGGTTTGTATTAAGAAATTGTTCTTATTTTTATATTAATATTATTAAAATATTATATTGCTCACTTGTAAGATCTAATGTAGAATATGGAACTGTTATTTGGTCACCTTTCTTTCAAACGCATATAGAGATGTCCAACACAGATTTTTAAGATTCATTGCTTTTAAGTGTAATATTAATATGAAGAATTACCATAGAGTTGATATGCTGAATGCATTAAATTTAGCTACTCTTGGGAACAGAAGAACTATGTTTTTACATTTTTTTTAGACATTTCAAAATATTTTTAACTTATATTATAACGCTTACCTCTTTCGCAGTCTCGACTGCAATTTTAGCCTGCTGACTATTCATTTCTTTCATTTCCTTATCATGTTTAGCATCTAACTGGCGCATCTGTTGGGCTTGTAAAAGTTCCATGTGTTTCCTCAGTAAATCGCGTTGATCATCCAACTGATTCCTTAAAAATGTCCATTCTTGTTTTCGATGCTTTTCCATGAGAGCGCTCCATTCGACAGTTTGCTCGGTGACTAGTTTTCGAACACTCGGGTCATTAACTAGATCATTCTTGCTAGAATATCAAGAAATTTTACTGATCTAAAAATATATCATGGCTTTTTAAAAGCCTTAATGTTATAACATGAAATGATCTAGCCAAAAACGAATATAGTCAAAAGCAGTGTTATCGTGCGGGTCATACGATTTATCAACGACAAACTTTTTAAGTTTGTTTTTCTTTTATTACAAGTAATCATATCCTCCGCATAAAATCCGGAGGATGAATTAGATAGACCTATGATATTTTCATATGAAAAAAGAGGATAAACATAAATACCAGCTGTTGCAAAAATCTTTGAGTGATGTCACTTCAAAATCAGATTGACAAGTCAGTGACAAAATGAGTAATATATTAGGAAAATGAAAATGAACAGTTAACTGTACTGTACTGTTGACAGTAACAAAAGCTCTGGGAATCGTTATAAGGACTGTGCAGAAAATTGTGCTTGAAAAAAAGCATAATTTACTACCGAAGAAGATTAAGAAATGTGCACGAAAAAAGCCAAAGACAGAAGACTTAGTGACAATGTAAAAAGTTTGTAATGCAATTTAAGATTTATACACATCAAAAATTAATATAACCCTTCAAGTTTTAAAAGAAGCTTTAAAACATCGAGGCATATTGGAAATTGGACTAAAATCGTTGTCAAAATTAATAAAAATGTTGGGTTTCCGATATAAAAAGGACTGTGAAAATTTTTATGCTAGTTCCCACATATAGCAAGTCAGCGTATCCAGTTGTTAAAGAAATACACGGAAAATGTTAATTCAAAATTTAGAAAAGTGGTATTTTTAGACGAGACTTGGATATTTTCTAACGGAAGTGGTTCGAAATCTTGGCAGGACGAGTCTGTAAAAAGTGTCAAGAGAAAAAAGGGATGTGGGACGGGAAAACGGTTCATCATTTTGCATGCAGGCAGGTTCTTCAACAGGATTCCTCCCAGGTGCAAGTTTACTGTTTTCTTCAACATCCAAAAGTATGGAATACCATGATAATATGAACTGTGAATTGTTTGAAAAGAGGTTAAAAGAATAACTGATTTCAAATTTAGATGCTCCATCTTTAATCATTCTGGACAATGCATCTTATCATTCAAGAATCTTAAATAAACAACCTACTTCATCCTGGAAGAAAAAGTGATATTTATGACTGGCTAATAAAACAAAAACAAAATTCTTTACCCAATATGCTGAAACTAGAACTTCTTTTAATAGCAAAATTTATTAAAAAACCAACAATATATGCCGTAGATGAAATATTATGGGAAAATGGATATGAGGTTTCACGACTGCTGCCATACCATTGCCAGTTTAACGTAATTAATATGGGCTAGGGCAAAATCATATTACGAAAAACACGTGAACGATGGTCTTACATCAGATGAAGTGCAAATTGGCAAGATTCATTAAATTATATTACGCCGGATTCATTAAATTATATTACGCCGTGTACATTTCTTAATCTTCTTCGGAAATAATTTTGTTTTTTTTTCATGCACAAGTTTCTGTACATTCCTTATACCGATTCTCAGAGCTTTTGCCACTGGCTTCTGGATATTAGCCAGTGAATTTTAATTTATATTTTTTTTTGCTTACTTTTTTAGGACATTTGTAATTTTGTAGGCAATAAATAAATAATTATAGAATACTTGTTCCAATTTTAAAGCGTGTTTAAAATAAGTAAATTTTTTTATTAATTATAAGACAAAATTTGATTTATAAAAATCGGTAAAATCGCTTTACCAGAAACCCGGGGCTAACGAAAAACAGAGGCTTTGGGTAAAGGATTTTGCTTTTGTTTTATTAGCCAGTCATAAATATCAATTTTTCTTCCAGGATGAAGTAGGTTGTTTATTTAAGATTCTTGAATGATAAGATGCATTGTCCAGAATGATTAAAGATGGAGCATCTAAATTTGGAATAAGTTGTTCTTTTAACCTCTTTTCGAACAATTCACAGTTCATATTATCATGGTAGTCCATACTTTTGGAAAACAGTAAACTTGCACCTGGGAGGAATCCTGTTGAAGAACCTGCCTGCATGCAAAATGATGAACCGTTTTCCCGTCACACATCCCTTTTTTCTCTTGACACTTTTTACAGACTCGTCCTGCCAAGATTTCGAACCACTTCCATTAGAAAATATCCAAGTCTCGTCTACAAATACCACTTTTCTAAATTTTGAATTAACATTTTCCGTGTACTTTCCGCTGACTTGCTATATGTGGGAACTAACAAAAAAATTTTCAATTACAGCCCTTTATATCGAAAACCCAACATTTTTATTAATTTTGACAACGATTTTAGTCCAATTTCCAATATGCTTTGATGTGTATAAATCTTAAATTGCATTACAAACATCCATTTTTACATTGTCACTTAAGTCTTCTGTCTTTGGCTTTTTTCGTGCACATTTCTTAATCTTCTTCGGTAGTAAATTATGCTTTTTTTCAAGCACAATTTTCTGCACAGTCCTTATACCGATTCCCAGAGCTTTTGTTACTGTGAACAGTACAGTACAGTTAACTGTACATTTTCATTTTCCTAATATTTTATCAGATTTAATACCATTTTTTTCGCTTGTGGATGCAAAAAACCCGAAAATTGTTTTCTATTACTCATTTTGTCACTGACTTGTCAATCTGACTTTGAAGTGACATCGCTCAAAGATTTTTGCAACTGCTGGTATTTATATGTTTATCCTCTTTTTTCATACGAAAATATCATAGGTCTATCTAATTCATCTTCCGGATTTTATGCGTAGGATATGATTACTTGTAATAAAAGAAAAACAAACTTAGTTTGTCGTTGATAAATCGTATGACCCGCACGATAACACTGCTTTTGACTATATTCGTTTTTGGCTAGATCATTTCATGTTATAACATTAAGGCTTATATATATATATATATATATATATATATATATATATATATATATATATATATATATATATATATATATATATATATATATATATATATATATATATATATATATATATATATATATATATATATATATATATATATATATATATATATATATATATATATATATATATATATATATATATATATATATATATATATATATATATATATATATATATATATATATATATATATATATATATATATATATATATATATATATATATATATATATAGCCTGAATTTTTAGCATGCATGACCCTTAATTTTAGACTGAAATTTGAAGAAATCGGATAATCTTCTGTTTTTAACAAAAGTGTATATTTTTGCAAAATAAAATTTTTTTGTTATTACAATACAAAAAAAAACAATTTCTTTGCACAGGGGTGGCTCGCATTTAAATAAATGACCCTGTATAAGTGGTTAGATTTTTAGGTCAAGCGGGGCTCATAATTTTTGGTGATTGATAAAAAAATCTCACTTTCATTAAGTGGCTGTATAAAACATATCCTGATTGTTCCACTGATTCGAACAGCCTTCCGACTTTATTAAGGCGCTTGCCATTTTGTGTATTTTTGTTTCTGCCAACCAAAAAATTTTAACCAAATACATATTTAGCGAATTTTCTTATTTAGTACCTCGGTATTTAATACATAAAATAATATTAAGTGGCTATCTCAATAATATTGCGTAATATAATAAAAAAACTATTTTCTTTCTCCCTGTATATTTGTAAACAGCCCATCGAGATTTAATAGCTCGATAAAAGAATCAGACAACATTTTGGTATTCACTGTGTTTTCTGATTTGATTCATATTGTTGGTGATCTTTGGACCCGCACGATAAGACCGCATTCAACTATAAAAAAGAATGTTTAACAAAATGACTACAAATATCTTAATACATGAAGTTTGAACCATTCCAAAGAAAAAGGGGTAAATATTTTGTTGTACGTAATTTAAGCAAATTCCTAATTATCGTTTTCATTTTAGTATCCAAGCATATTTCTTACGTCATTAGGAAATCATTTTATTTAAAAAATAGAAAAAATTTACAATTAATCAAGTATTGAATGAAACTTATTCCGTTACTATTGCTTTTCTCTGAAGTGTAAAGAGAAAATATATTCCTATTTTTAAACAAAAACTCCTATTTTATTGGTGCCTATTTATATTAATGTAAATTTTGGACACGAAGATTTTCTACTACAGTGATTTTAGTGTATGTTAGAAAATGTATACAACAGTTGAATAAACTGCAAAATCTATTGGAAAAGTTTTTCAGACAGAAGACTACCTAATAAAACATTTGTGTGTGCGTCAACGCGTAGGAGAATCGGGAAGCGTAATTCCTGCGACTAATTTCATTACATTTTTGTTTTTGGGATACATAACATTAATATACCGTGATAGTAAAATTGTTAACGAAATTGATAATTGCAATAGAATTAAGCAATAATTATTATTCATATGTTTTTTTAGAATAATTAGAGGATCAAAAATCTAATGTCTAAAGCATAATTGCAATATGGCCACCTTGTGAAAAGATCATTCATTTTACAATGGACTTTTTGCTCTAAATTAGCTATACTTTTAACTGTTATCGTAGTCATCATCCTGTAATTTTGTCTTTCACTTTCATAAAGGTAAGGATTTCATATTTTTTTAAAATTAAAATTATTTAGTGCACTAATCAATTTAAAGAACAGTATAATAAAAAAAATATTTAAGAAATTATCAACCTACCTAACGTTTTTAAGATATTTTGAATCAAATTAAATTTTGTCCTAAAAATTATTTTTTTAAATGTTATGTAGATAGATTACCCTACGTGTTGATGATATTCAGGATTTGTAAATTTATTTATTTAATTTATACCCAGTAAGTGTTTTTATTTTTATACAGAAAAATTTTATTTCAGTTATAGGCATTTTCCTTTAGTTTACTTGACAAAAGGGAAGCAAATTTAGATATTTCAAAAAATGGCAAAACAAACTGTATTTTATTTTTTTGTATACATAATTACTTTTGTCCGGTATACAGGATAGCCCAAAAAGGATGAGGCAGCCCCAGAAAACGAAAAACAAAATTATTCAAAATACGGCAAAGGATTTTTTTCAACTACACAGGGTAAGCCTAGGAGGATGAAACAGACACCTAAAAATTAAAAAGAAATGTATTTCAGAAGTATTTAGCAAACTTATGAAACAATTAAACACGTCAAATTTTTTTTAATTAAAAAAATATATTTTTTGAACTATACAGAGTAATTTTAGGATGCTTTTCCACAATATAGGGTAGCCCTAGAGAATACAAGAATCCCTGCAAAATGCAAATAATATTTTCTTATTTTCATAATGGTCAGCTTTAAAATGTGAAACAAATGTATTTTCCCTTTTTGCATACATAAATAATTTTTTTCCGTTATATCAGTTTAATCTAAGGGGATATATATTTTTTGCATATAAACCTCAACTTAAGAAAACCACTGACCTATATACATATATGGGGAAGAAGGTACTATGTTTATCAACACACATTTTTTTATTATAATAAATTGTTTTTTAAAAAACAATACTATAGTTCTTATATATTTTTATAACATTTACAAAAAACTTACCTTTTACCCTTAATAAGCTTTTCAATAGCTGCACACTGACTTTTTTGAACCGCAGCCTTTTCTTTTTGTTGCTTCTTTTTTAATGTATCATAATCTTTTAATTGTTTTTTAGTTGTCTTTTGAAACGCTTTATCTTGCTTAATCGTTTCTATTGTTATTGGTTCAAAAGTAATTGGCTCTAAAAGAGAAACAGAGATTATATCAAAGAAATATGTTATTATATAATGATAAAATACTAATAAATGAAAAATCAGCTTATACAATTAATAACAATGGCCACACACAATAAATCTGTTATTCACTGACAAAACTATAATATTAAATGGGATATAATATTGAGATCTATTTTTCGGAATTATCAAAATAAGTTAATTAAAAAACATTATTTTTACATAATACATAATAATCATATTGCAATATTTTGGCTTACGCGGAATATTCAGACGCGAATCCGCAATTTCACTTTTTTGAAATATGTTCTTTCTGAAATTCAACTGCCTTTATCTATTTTTGCTTTCTCAAAACTCTGATATATATGTTTTGTATTTTAATAAACGGCTTTAATTAGAGCTTATTTTATCAATCGTAAAAGAAAATATTAAAATTAAGAATGTCGAAAAGTGGTTGGATTTCAGGAAAAACAAAATACTAACAATACCTTTTTAAAAGATGAATTCGCAAATTCGCGGCTATATATTTCTCTTAATTTTATTATTGTAAAAACAACAATAAATAACCACATTATCAAAATGTCAAATTAATAAAATTTTTGTTATCGTTTAAACATTGTTCTGATACTTACCCACTTTCTTTTCATCTTTTTTAACTTGTTTTTCAGCTGTTTTTTGATCTGTCACCTAAAAAGTTGAGTCGAATGATACAAAGATATCCGTTAGGTACCCAACAAAGTTTGTTTAACTTTAATATTAGAAGAATAGGAATTTTTTCGTTTCGCATCGTAAACAATATAAATATAGATTACATGAAAAATAATTGTAGAACATAAGTATATTGACAATTTTTCAAACGAAAAACCATATTTTTTTAACAAAACAGTTATATTTTTATATTTAAGACACATACTAGACGACACTAACGTATTTATTTCTTTATTTTTATGGAAAATTGTCAATGTACTTATATTCGTTTTACTTATGAGATCTCACAATTGTTTTAAAAATTCTTGTCGCCTGATGATGCGACTTAGTTGCGAAACCGGTTACTGATATAATAAAGAACTTTTTTGGGTAAATTAAGCTTTTTCTTCTTCTGCGTCTATTACTTGAAAATCAAAATTTAACTATAATTTTGTTTAAAAAATATTTTTGTTGCTCGAATTTCTCAAAATATTTTTCATTTAATCTTTTCACGCTGCGAACCACCAAAAAATGCCCTTAAAACAAACGCAAATTTTAGCAATCTTCGTTTTTTATAATAATAATAATAGTCTTTATTAAAAACCGAAAAAAAAATACAAATCTTAATTGGAAAAGCCTTGCTGACTAATGTCAACTACTCAACATAAATGTTAATAACTAAAATAAAGATACATACTATTAGTTCTCCACAACTCGTAAATAATAACAAAATTAAAAGCGAAACAAAACCTTTTTAGGAATAATAATTGTAGAGGATAATTTTAGTTGGAAAAAACATATTCTGAATAAAAGAAACGCTATAACTCCGTTAATAGGAATGCCATATAGAGCAAAATATTTTATATCATTAAAATTTGTAAAACATATATTATTCTTTAATATATTCTAAATTCCAATATGTATTTCAATTTGGGGTTCTGTTCGTTCGTCATACACTAAACCTTTAAAAACTGGAATGTATTTATAAAATACCATATTTGAAAAGTATCATCATTAAGGAATATACTTATTTATTAATATCTGACACATATAGAACCCTACCTCAATTCCCATGGAAGACATCTGTTCATTTTGTTTTTCTTTGGCTTCTCTGAAGCCCCGTGGGTCGCTGAGTGCTGCCATGAAATCTTCAAAACCATCAGGTACATATATTTTTAGCTCTATGTTGCAGAACAACATGGGTAATGACATGGGGAAGTTTGCTTCAGTTCGCAGTGAGATATGTCGATAGCCTGCCTGAAATAATTGAATATTTGCATTACATAGTTTCATATAATATAATAATACAATTCTTTATAAAATTGCACCTCAAATCTTCAAACAAACAAAAGTATGCTTTATTGCCGCAGAAAAATTTTACAATTTTATGGACAAAGCAAAATATACCTAAAATAAGACATATCAAAACATTAATTGAAAAGAATTTCGATAGGTCAATGCTTTTTAAAAATGTAAATTATCAATTTACCAAATCGTAAAACACACGTTAGAATATAACATAACATTGCCGCAAAACAGTTAATGAATCCTAATAACCTTATAAAAGTAAACAAACACACATGTACGAGGTGAATAATTTCGATGACATTGAAATCAAAATTGCAACTATGCGACCTTAAACTCTATGTTATTATAGTTATACAAATAATTGTGATGTTAAACAGAAGGTATAATGAACTAGTGTAGAATGTAGTATACAAAAAAGAATTAAATTTTGTTTTTAATCCAATACCTAACAAAAATAATTAAGTTTTAAGTGAATGTTCGACAGTTCTTTTCTCTATATGATGATTTTCATGATTCAAAGTTAGGACATGACTCACAAAAGATTTAAGTAAACAAGCGAATTTAGTGACAATTTAAAGAGACTTACTCGCTGTAAAAATCATTAACGCTGTAAAATGGTCTCTCAATGAGGTATGCTTTGGTGTTTTTTCGAAATTGTGCAAGCATAGGGATAGATTTTAAATGTACTGGCAGATTGTTGTAAAGTTTTATGGAGTTGTAAATAATTGATTTTTTTATTAATTCTGAGGAAGAAATGGGAAGATATATATCATGCCTAGAGTTTCTGGTAGGGTATACATGTTGTGGCCTTTCTGGGAGGGTGTTTATATGTTTTCTCAGCAAACATACCGTTTCCAAAATAAATAATGCAGGAAGTGTTAATATTTCATGTTTTTTGAAAAAGTATTGGCAGTGAGCTCTATTATTTAGACCAAACAAATAACGAATGGCTCTCTTTTGAAGCATAAAAATACTACGAAATTGCTCGGTGGTACAGCAGCCCCAAAAGGGAAGGCCATAGCGGAGGTGGGATTCAAATAAAGAGAAATAAGTAAGTCTGGCAGAAGGAACGTCTAGTTCTTTTGCAACTGATCGAATGGCGAAGCAGGCGGTAGAAAGTTTTTTAGTTAAGGTGTCAATATGATTAGACCATTTTAGGTTGTTATTTATATTTAAACCCAGGAATTTAACCGACTCTACGTATTCAATATTGCTGTTATGTACCTGAAGTGGTTGTAAAGTTCCCTTATAAGATAACGCCACCGTTTTATCGACATTAAAACAAAGCATATTGGAATCGGACCAAGCCTTAATTATAACCAAGTCTTTGGAGATACTAGAGTGTAAAGACGTTGTATCAAAATCACTCCAAGTTATGCTTGTGTCGTCAGCAAAAAGGGAAATTCTTCCATTAATTTTAAGGTTCGTGATATCATTAATGTATAACAAAAAAAGAATAGGTCCCAAGACTGAACCCTGAGGGACTCCACTTGTAATCAACTTACAATCAGAATCGGAACCATTAGCCCTTACAAGTTGTTGCCTTTTCCCAAGATAAGATTTGAACCAATTTAAAGAAGTACCACGAATTCCATAAAAATTTAGTTTGTTTATCAGAATTTCATGACTAACACAATCAAAGGCTTTCGCATAGTCACAAAAAACTGAGGCAGTTGGGTGGTTGTTATTGAGAGATAAGTAGACGCCTCTAAGCAACGTGAACATGGCGTCGCTGGTGCACTTGTTGGGTAGAAATCCGAACTGCTCCGGGGATATTATCTGATGTTTCAGGAGAAATGGCATAAGACGATTCATCAGTAGCCTTTCAATGATTTTTGATAGCACTGGTAGTAGTGCAATTGGGCGATAATTGCAAGAGTTAGTTTTTTCGCCGCCTTTATGAAGTGGAATAATTATAGCTGTTTTAAGGCAATCAGGGAATACACCTTTTATAAAGGACTCATTTATTAATGTTGTAAGGGCCTCTATGACTGGGAGTGGCAAGTTCAGGAATATTCTAATTGATAGGCCATCAGTGCTACACGAAGATTTACTTTTGATATTATTTATTACCCTCAATAGTTCAGTGTTGCTAACGGGACTTAAGAAAAAGCTATCAGCTAAATTTTTTGAAGGAGGGAGAAACGAAAGAGGGTCCAAACTTGGCGAGATACCAGAGGTAACATTTTTGCTTACATTAATAAAATAATCATTTAGATCATTAGTCCCTGGCAAGATCTGAGTCACAGGGTTTGATTTGTTTCTGAGGTTATTGATGATGGACCAGGTTTCTTTTGAAACGTTATTTGAGTTTGTTAGACGTTTTCGGTAGTGTAATTTTTTTGCTGACTTAATAAGAGTAGTGTAGATCCTCCTATAGTTAGAGATATAGCCGAGAATAAGAAAGGAGTCGGTGAATTTTTTTATATATGAGAGCGAGCGCATATTTTTAGCAGAAATTCGTATTCCTTTCGTGGACCACGGTTTATGCCGCTTAGGTTTGATATTCTTAAGCGGGAAGGCCTTGTTAAAAGCACTTAAAGTTTTATTTAAAAAAGTTCTGAAGTTTGTGTTGACATTATCAGATTCAAAATTCCAATCGGTGTTAAAGCAAATATTATGAAATACTGAGAAATTTGCGGCCGAGAAAATTCTGCCCCGATGGCGAGATCTTGGTAAGGGCCTAATAGGTAAACTAAACCTGGAAATTACCGCCTCGTGATCGGAAAGACCTGAGTTATAGACCTGTGAATGCACCTCTGATGGAGAAAAATCAGACGCCATGTAATCGATGATAGAAGAAGAGTTTTTTGAAATTCTAGTTGGCGAGGATACATGCATTGAAAGACCGAAAGAGTCGAATATAGAAATTAGATATTTTTGGATGGCACAAATAGTAGAATAGTCAATATTAAAGTCCCCGCATAAAATTTTTTTACCTTTAATCGGTAGACTGTCTGGCAAACTTACCAGGCTATTTAAAAATGATTATACATCAGAGTTTGGTGATCTATAAATACAAATTACATAAAGATCAAGGTTTTGATTATATACCATAGAGAATTCAAAAGAGCTATCCGCTAACAAATGATCATATTTAGATACCGACTTGAAATCTCCATTTAGGGATAGAATCAGTGTTCCCCCATGAGCTGAGTTTTTTCTGTCATATCTAGCTATTGTGGTATACCTGTCAATATAAAAGGGTTCGTTTAGATTCAGCCAGTGCTCAGTAATTGCAACAAGTTAAGGGAACTCCAATTCTTCCAGAAATAGGTACAACTCGTCAGTTTTATTTCTTAGAGAAGCAATATTAATTAGAACCATATTAAGACTAGTAACAACAGGAAGTTTTGAGGAATCTAGTTCCTCAGGACACGTCGTGTTTTCTAAAAATTTTTTTTGAGAGAATTGCTGGTAAAATAGTTTTTATGGCATTCTCTGGTCCTCTGAAGATGGATCGTAATGTTTCTTAAGTTTGACTTGGAGGTCACAATTTAGATAATTTTTTGTGGGTTTTCGATTGGGCCAATTCTATTTCTATTGTTTTAGAAGCGTATAAATAACGTGATATTGACCATCATCAGATTTGCACTTCTTTTAATCTAAAAAAAATAATAGTATGATAGACGCGAGTGGGTATCTTGTTAAATTTGGATTTTCAAGTCGTTTATAAATTATTTTGACTTGCAAATTGTACTTTTTCTTAAGTTTGATTTGCAAGTAACAATTTAGTTACTTCTGAGGGTTTTTCGTTATGCCCAATTCTATTCTGTAGTTTCCAAAACATATAAATAACTAGCTTATCAGATTTGCAGACTTTTTTTTATTTAAAAAAATAAACATATAAATCATATTCTCTTAAAGAAATAAAAATATGAAATAAATAAAAGCAGAAAGACTCGTAATACTAACAATCTTTTTTTTGCTACTTATAAATGAACATTTGTTCATTTTACCTAATTATAACAATAATTAACTCTAATTTTCACTGATCAACTTATATGATCTACGGTAATACGAAGAAATTTTTCAAAATAATAATAAGAAATTAGCACTTGTTTGAAACCCGTCTAGAAAGTAATAATTGACAAGCAACACCCTTAAAAAAAATAAACAGTGCCTCCCTAATATGTTTAATAAAAAATACTAACCTGCAAGCCATCTAGGGGCAATATTCTTTGCCCTAGTAACCTCCCATTTTCATCATATACTCCGAAACGAAGGACCGCTAAATCTGGCAATACAACTTTTCTAAAGAGAAAAGGTTCTTCATTGTAAACAGGGTTTAAACCGTTCGCTGGAACCATACGAGTTCTAAATTCCTTTCTTATAGTGTCTGTAGGTAAACCATACATATCAACTTCTACATAAGTACCGATCTAAAACGAAAATATTTTAAATTAACTGATACATTAATTAGGTCCGGTTTCCAAAATCAAATGTTAGATTTTTTTATGTATATTCTGGCTTTTGATATTCAGATTTATTATAAAATATAAACAGGGTTTCAGTTTATATTTCGAACGGGGTTTGGGGACGTAACAAATACTAAAGTGAACTCATTTTTTTTGCAAATGGAACCTCCTATAGGACTGTTTAAGAATATGCAAAGTGCTCAAACGTAGGTCGTCTGGCTCACAAAAAAAATGGCAAGAGAGCGGTTTTTGTACAATATCTTCCAAAATATTGCAGATAGAACAATTCTGAACAAAATGTAGCGTAGATAATTACTTACAAGAAAGGTTAAAATGATTTTTTCGGAAATGTGAATCGTTTTAATTAATTTAAAGTCATCATTGATTTTCTTCTCCCATCTTTTCCGACCAAGAGAAAAATTTTATAGCATGCGAATAAATTTCGCAATAACTCGAGAAAAAAATATTTTTTAATTATAAATTCAAAATACGTTTGGAAGAATACATCCATTACTATAAGGACTGCAGAAAAAAACATGATTACCTTTTTTAGGGAATAATCTAGGCTACTTTTTTTATTTAAACAATTTTGTATGATAATTTGGAAGATACTTTTTTGGCCATTTTTTTTGTTAACCAGACAGCCTATTTGAAAGCACTCTGCACATTCCTTAACCGCCCCTAGGGAGGTACTATTAGTGGAAAAAAGTACCGTCTCTGGTGACCGGGCTATCTGCACTACCAGAATTTTCTAACAAAAAAAAGATAAACAAATGACAAACAGAAAGTAACAATAAAATAGCACCAACTTTGTAATGCTGTTTTATTTCATGAGTATTTTCTTGCTGATTATAAATATACCAGACTTTAACAACTTTATCTTAAAAAAAAACCTGCTATAAGCGACGATTTGGGATAGCATTTTAATACATAATTAGGAATACTTTGCTTCTTATGGTTGTTTTTAAAGATAAGCCAAGCCAACGTAGCTGTGTAGTGCATATAATTTATTTTTAAAAATTTATTCCAAATGTGAGTAGAAACTAAATAGTGTTTTCCTTAAGTTAATATTTTTTGTATTATTTGGTTTGTTGTTGTCTACTATCTAATGCATCAATATACCTTTGAAACCACAACCATTTCATTAGCATGATTTCTTTCAGATTTTGATGATTTATTATATAGTATAACCAGGGTTTTAGTGTACATGTTGAACAGTCTTCGAGCTTCGATTGAAAAGAAAAAAAAATTTAAATATACAAAGTTTTAAGGTTTTATCTGAACCACCAGAATTTGCTAAAAAAAATAACCAAATGTCAATCAGGATGTAACAAAAATATAGCACCAACCTTGTTTTAAATGGAACACCCTACGTAGTACCGTTTTATAAAATGAGTATCTTCTTGCTAATTATAGGACCAGATTTTAACACATTTTAATATTTTTTATGTTTAAAAAAACTGTTCTGTGAATCAACAGCAATACAATGATTCTTATGGCTATTTTTAAAAATAAATGTATCAAACCTGGTATATTTATAATCAGCCAGAAGTAGGTCCAGTTAATGAAACAATATGATACAGGGCGTAGTCAAAGCTTTTGTTACTTTTCAATTATATTTTTAGCAGATCCTGGCGATTCTGATGAAACTTAAAATATTACTATTTAACTTTTTTTCTATCTCTTGAAATAAACTTGTAAATATAAACAGAAATTCTGTACAGGGTGTCCGGATTTGGTTGCAAAAGCAGGTTATCTCGCTTATTTTTAAAGATAGAACCTTGCGGTTTTCACGAACCTTAGCTAATTTTTTGTAAAACTCATGAAGCCGTAAATAGAAAATTTTGCATTTTGGGACCCCCTCGTATCTCCGTTATCCTTTAACTTAACGCAAAGGGAAAAATTGCTGCTTATGCAGTTTTTTACGCTGGATCCAGTGGCGTAGTCATATTTTTCATTTCAGTTGTTGTTTTTTAGATATGAACCAAAGTTGTGTTTTTTTAAATGGGACACCCTGTATATTCGTCTAGAAATTGGTTTGTCCTTTTAAAAGCTTCTCAAAAATATATAATAGTATGGGTCTATTTTAATAAACAACAAAAATCCTAATTTTTATAATTATCATACCAAATTTTGCAGTAGGCCATGCAAAACGATGCCGTTTTCTTTTGTTTTCTTGGAAGCAAATGACATTTCCCAATTTTGTACGCGTATATAAAATATAGCGCTAGTTTTTTGTATTTATTTATTGCGTAAAAATATATTTGTATTATTATGGAAGAAAACCAAACTTTCGAAAATTATGAAAAGTACGATATGTTAGCTTGTTTTATATTAAGTAATGAAAATGATGAAGCGGCTTCTGAGATGTATTTTAACAGGTAAATAGTTAATTTTTAGGTGTGTTGAAATACTATTGCTTAATTTTTTTTTAGATATCCAGAAAGGAGGCAACCTAATATATCCACTTTTAATCGGATAAAAAAGAATTTACTTAATCACGGATCATTTATCAAACCTCGTACGAAAACATATAATAAAGAAAATCGGGATGCTGAGGAAGTTACGGTTTTGGGTAATGCAGAAGCTTACCCTACAAACTCTTGTAGGGCCAGTGAAAAGAGCATAGGGATTCCAAAATCTAGAGTTCAAGAAATTCTAAAAAAGCACAAATACCACCCATACAAATTTAGGCTCTTACAGCCAGGGGATGCAGAGCGTCGGGTAGTCTTATGCAATTGGTTTCGAGAAAGATGCGATATGGTTAGAGATTTTGAAAGGAAGGTTATATGGTCAGACGAAGCACATTTCAGTAATTCTGGTATACTCAATAGGCACAATAGTAGATTCTGGTCCCAGGAAAATCAACACCAAATATTTCCCAGAAGACAGCAGGGCAGGTTTGGTCTAAATGTGTCCTGCTTTATATTAGGAACACATATAAAATTTTATATATTTGAGGGAAATCTAACAGCCAATCGCTATATAGAAATTTTAGAGGCAGCTATACCTGAATTACTTGACGATGTTCCTCTAGCGCAAATTAACGAAATTTATTTTCAAAAGGACGGTGCTCCCGCACACAATTCTGGAATGACGAGATTATTTCTGGACAATAATTTTACCAATCAATGGATCGGAACAAATGGACCTATAAGATGACCCCCTAGGTCCCCAGATTTGTCGATTTTAGATTTCTTTCTATGAGGATATCTGAAAAATAGAATTTACAAAGACCACTATGATAATGTCCAAGATTTAGGAAATGCAATAAGAGAAAATTTTCGTTATTTACAAAATCATCCCGTTATTTTGCTTAATTCCCTAAAACGAATACGAAAATTGTGCGAAGCATGCATAGAACAAAATGGAAGTGAGTTTGAACAGTTCTTTTGATTTCCTTGGTTACTCTAGTTCTTATACAACAGTTGATTTTTGCTGAAAGGTTTGTTACATAATAATTTATTACTGTTTTGTTCTTGTGTTACATAAATCTAGGTTGGTGGTACTTTTTTGGTGCGAAATTATCAATACATATTTTGATAAATAGATTTAATTACATATTTATTTTGATTTATTGTTAGGATGTAGATATTGTTAACGACTTTAAATAAAAGGCAGCATCGTTTTGCATGGCCTACTGCAAAATTTAAGATGATAATTATAAAAATTAGGATTTTTGTTGTTGTTTATTAAAATAGACCCGTATTATTATATATTTTTGAGAAGCTTTTAAAAGGACAAATCAATTTCTGGACAAATATACAGGGTGTCCCATTTAAAAAAACACAACTTTGGGTCATATCTAAAAAATAACAACTCAAATGAAAAATATGACTACGCCACTGGATCCAGCGTAAAAAACTGCATAAGCAGCAATTTTTCCCTTTGCGTTAAGTTAAAGGATAACCGAGATACGAGAGGGTCCCAAAATGCAAAATTTTCTATTTCGCCCTGTATCTCATAAAGGAAGAAGGCTATGAAAATTTTATTTACGGCTAAAAAAACCATTTGCACAAAAAAGTTAATGTAAATATTTGTAGCTCCAAATATTGCATTGCACATCGTCAATATACCAAAGTAATAACATAGAAAAAAATTTACTTAAAAAAAATTGTACTAATTTTTGTTCAGAATCTCACATATTAAGAACAAACAAGATTAATCCATTGTACCTGTACTGCATATACTTATTTTTAGAATTAATATTGTTAATTTTAGATAACTTTCAGGATTATTTTTATTTCCAAATGCGAGTGGAAAGTGTCTTCCTTAAGGTACTATTTTGTGTATTATTTGGTTGGGTATATGCCATTTTTGATGCTAAATATCGATACCTCCAACAAAGTTTTTACATTTTGGAGCAAATCGACCTATTTGTTCATTGTTAATACTACACAAGCCTATAGAATATAAAAAAAAGACGAATCCAAAATGAAACAAAATGCTAAAAAAACAAGTTAGTCATCAAAACAATTTTGAGAAAACTAAAACATAGAGGTGATTCATGAACTGTTGACTTGTATGGTAAAATCGTGTCTACTGTCGAATGCATCAATATACCTTTGAAACTATAACCGTTTCATTAGCCTGACTTTCTGCCATTTTTAGGTAAATTTGCCCTGATTTATACAGAGAAAAAAATGTGCTTTTTAAATTTACAACAATAATTATTGTGAATCAGTAAATAAAAAATTACCTTTTTGTCGGACAAAAATTGACCAGCAATAACTTGAACTGAACATTGAGCTGCAATTACACCATCTACAGGACTTTCAGCAAACGGATCAAAGGTTCGGTCAGGTCGCCTCATAAAATCCGGTTTTAGAAGATATCCACAGTTGCCATTGTATTCAAATTTTCCTTGATTCAACTGCATAGGCAAATCTGAGGTTTGAAAGTTTAAAGACACCATTTGACAACCAGCATTCCAAAAGACCTGAAATTTCAGTACATTATAACAATAGCCAAAATAATCTTTAAAAAATGCAAAGGGGTTAAGGGGTATGTATTTAAAAGGAAGATTATTAATATATTTCGCCTCTTAATGACACTTGGTTAAAAAAATTAACTCACATTCGGGGTTTTGGAATTTCAAAGGTTCATAGAAACAAAAAAAAGTCTACCAACGTTCCTTGCTAATCTATCATTTTAGTAAATGCTTTTATTGCTCCCCTTATCATACAAATTCTTAGGTTCTTTTAAAATGATTTGATAGGAACAGAAAAAGTGTTACAAAAATTAAATATGTAAAAATCAGCAAAGGAGAAAATTTAGTTCTTTGTGCCTTTTAATAATTAGAAATACCTTTTAATTACAAAAAAAAACTATAATTAATTCCTAACTATTTAAAACTATAACTAAATCTAAAATATTTACAATATTCTGAGTTTTCAAAAGTACAAAATAAAAAAAATACAAATATGTTACAAAATAATATTAACTTTTCGACTTAACCCCCGTATTCACTAAGAAGGTTTAAGAGTTAGACCACATCTAATTGATATGGTAACTAAAACTGATAATTTACCAGTTGTGTTTTGCTTATGTCAGTGTCATTTTGTAATTTAGACATTTAGAAAAATTATTTATTCAATAGGGAACTTGCATTTTTTTTTTTATTACCTTAATGTATTCTCTTACATATAAAAAGTAAATATCTAAAATATAACGCCTTAAAAATCAATATTTATTTTGTAATAAAGTTCTAAAATTTCGCGCGCAAACGGATCACTTCAAACGACAGCAATTGACGCCGTCTACGGTTTGACGTCACATCGTACCAGTTCGGCAATATCAGCTGACATAGTTGATGGCAGTATTGGCAGTTTTCTTTGTTTTAATTTTGTGATTTTGTGGTTTAATGTTTATGTTTACTTAAAAGAAAAAGGTGTATTACTTTAATACTACTATTAATGTCGTCCATTAACCACAAAAAAGACAAATGTCGTCTGGCTGACGGCTTGACGAATGACGGCTGTTGTTGTTGAACGTTGCACCGTTGCCAGATTTCGCGTATACGGAATGACGTCGAGTCCCGTTTTTGGTGCGGTGGCGTAATTTGAATTTTAGGACTTTTTTAATTGCCTTTTGTCGGCAGGGGAGGCAATAAATTTTTTTTTTTAGATATATGTTTAAATACCACGTGGCCTTATAATCTAAAGTATTTTTTCGTATTTAAAAATGTATGCAAGTTCCCTATTGTTGCTCATGTCATTTTAAATCTATAACTATCAAGTTAGACCTGGCCTAAATTTAAACCTCTTTAGTGAATATGGGGGTAAATATTTTTTAAAAAGAACTTGAACTTTACCACTGAAAAAAATGTAATGTGATCCCGAAGCTGATTATAAATTATTACACCTTTATAGTAGAGTTATGACCTATGTTAATAGAACACTGCAAAGTATTCCATTAACACAGTCTGAAACCAGTACCATGTTAGTATGTAGATGATTTCTTAGAGTAGAACTTATATTTGAATGTCTTGTTTCAAAGATTACGTTTTGTATGTAGTTACAGATTTGGTATTTATATTTTCTAACCAATCGGTATTAAAATTATTATACAGAGCCTGCATACTATATATCAGTTGGTTTTACACTAAATTTTTCTAAGCGGTCGAAAAAACAAAAGCATCGGACACGTTAAATAGGTTTGTGTAAAAAAAAACTGGGTCTGGTAATATCCTACCTCTGCACTGGCTTCCTATACATGCAATTCTGTATTTACATAATATTAGTATTTAAATTTATAGTTTACCTGTGGCATATAATTTGAAGAATTTGCTCTAGCACCACTGGGATAAATTCGAGACATCTGCCTTTTGTTATAGTTTACAAATTCAATTGCTTGTTGTTTTAAGAGATTTAGACCAACTGGTTCCGAAAAACTAGACATATTGTGATGAATGTTTTTTTCTACAAAAAAAAAGATCAAAATACTTCAAATTATTAAAATAACAAATTTATAACAAACATTTAAAAAAATACAACTAAAAATGTTGTTACTTTTCACTTTTTACCTAGTATAATGATAGTGTCTGGTTTCTATTTCAGTGGAAAAGGCGAATCAAGAAAAACGCAAATTCAAAACGTTTTTTTACCTTTCAGTAAAAAGTAAAATATTTTACCAATGTCACAATTTTTATTTTAAAGAAAATTATGTAAAGTGTCGCAAACATGATGTGATCAACATACTTTTAGAGAATTGAGAGAGAACAGTTGAATGTAGGGGTTATTTTAGACAAAAAGTCTTTTATAACCGTAGGTCAAAACTTAACACTTTCAAAAAAAAAAGTACACATTGAACTTATTTTACATACAACAGAAGCTTTCACGCCTTTGGCCAATTAAGAAATCATAGTTCTTATAACTAGACCGTGTCAAAATGACATGACTTTCCGACGTTTCGCCTTCGATTGCACAACGCAGTTTCAGGGATCTTTACTCAGAACACTGAATGAGCTCGGAGAGATTTATGCCGGCTATTTATACCCAACCTATGTTCACCCAACCTTAACCTGGTGTAACGATCGGTTTCTACTTATGATGTAGACTGTAGCCAGTGTCTCTCTCAAAATTATTACGATGCTTATACATTTTAATAGATCCTCTAATTTTCCGTTTATAGAATTCCGAAACCGACGCAAGAACTTTGACTTTAACATTTATGACATATCCAGTGGAATGTTTGTGTTCAGATACAGCCGATTTTACAATTTGTTTCTTTCTAATATATCGTTCATGTTCCTTAAGCCCCGTGGACACCCATAGTCCAGTTCCTCCCTTATAGACATTACCATAGGAACAAGTAATTGTTTATACTCCTTCCGCTTGAAAAGGAATAGCGTTTTTTGGTTATCGCAAAAATTGTTCCATTTTTTTGTATGTATTAAAGATTGTACCTATGTTGCACTGCCGAAGTAATTTTGCAATCTTCTCTGTCAATCTGTTTAAAAATGGAAGCACTTCCTATGGCTAACTTCTTGTTAATTTCCTATTATGGAGTAGAATTATGTATTACATTTTCTAAATGACCATGTAATATCCTCAATGCCATATCCATTCCCTCTTAAAGCCTGAGTCCGTTTCTCTGTTTCCGAATGTAAAGAATTGTGTTGACAAATCTATCTTATTTCTAAATACAATACAAAGATATAGTCAATCTAGTGTTCACAATAATACATCATAGTGTTTAGACAGTATCGAATACAGGTAGTTTTTGAGCTGTGCCGAGTACAGACAGTATAACGGAAAGACACACCGACTTTAATTCATTTTTAAGCATATGTTCATGATTTTAAGTAATTTTATTTCAATTTCTGGATAATTATAATACATTTAACATTTATGTTAGTTTAATTGGCAAATTTCAAAGTATCTTAGGAAAAATTACCAGTCTAGTAAAAGAAACCTTTTCAGTATGTTAAGATCAATAAACTAAAGGGTTGTAAGAAAAAGGAGTACTTCTTATTCCGAGTAAAGCATTCAATTTTATATGAAAGTAAAACAATTTACAACCACCTCTCACAAGTATTTAAAAAATAGGATCTCCTAAATTGTTTAAGAAAAAAGTAAAAGGTAGCTTGGAGCGAAAGTAACCTGCAAGAATTTATCTCTTTTACTATTTATTATACTATATATTTAATGATAGATTATATTATGGCTATATTTATTTTAGCTTTCCAATGATTAGACCCTAGTATTTTTATTTTTATAAAGCTTATAAGACTATATGTTCTTTTAACAAAAAATATTTGAATATGAGTTTAATATAATAGAGGAGACAACAATCCAGGCCTTTAAAGTTATAGCCATTTTTAAGAAATACAATTTTACTTTCTGACCTCTGCAATATTTGAGATTTTAAATAGTTAGACTAGATCA
Source organism: Kuschelorhynchus macadamiae (assembly GCA_030620095.1). Lineage (NCBI taxonomy): Eukaryota > Metazoa > Arthropoda > Insecta > Coleoptera > Curculionidae > Kuschelorhynchus > Kuschelorhynchus macadamiae. The sequence continues at coordinate 60,119 of JAUTXW010001551.1, forward strand.
TTGTATTTGATTTAGAAACTATATTTAATTTTTTTGACATGGTAATTATGCTAAAAATAACAATTCCTTTTCTAAATTAAGAAACCAATACGCGTGAATAAATAAAAATGATTGTGAAATATTTTTTGTAATTGTGTACCACGCACAATACACTAACGAAAGTAATTTAGAAGTAAGTGTTGAAAATGGTCACTACCTATATTTATAAAAGCACTTCAAACTGTAAAAATTTATTGAAATTAGTTTTCCTGTTTCTGATACTCGTTGATATTGACACAAATGTTCTATCGTTAGTTTGTCTGGATCTACTTGCCGATAAACTTCCAGTTTAAAAGGTATTTTTTGTAACGCTTCACAGTAAATACGAATTCAATTGTTCTTATACATTATCTAATATGCAAAAATATCACTGTAGCTACAAATAACACACCTTTTTTATTGATTAATGGGAAATTCTTATCTGTTTAAAGTAGAACTTTTGAAAGAAACCACTGAATTTAAAAAACTTAAAAAGGCTTTCCAATATTAATTTTAGTTAATTAGTCTTAAGATTATTATGTCATGTTTTTTTTTTTAAGTTATAGTCTAGGTAAGTACATAAATGTAATTTAAATGCAAATAGTATGTGATTCAATGGGTATTTATACCCGTAAATAAATAAATAAATGAAGAGGCAAGTGGGATTGAATCTTCGATACAAATGTTTTTTTTTAATTTTTACGACTTGCGATACCTAATTATTAAATTAAAAATGATATAACTAAGATTCTTGGATAATAAAATAAATAAATTATAAGTTTTGACCTCAGATTATAAAAGACCCTTTGCTTAAATTGAACCACATTTCGACGGCATCTGCATGATAACTTAAGCACAAGGAGACATAATAGACACCTAATATTGCAAATAACATAGATCACTTGGCACTTACGTTCGGCGACATCAAATGACTGAAACTTAACCGGCTGTGCATAATTAATCATAGAACTCAATAAGGGATGAACATTTGTAGTAGATCCTGTGTAAACAGTAACTGGTGGCACTTCACCTCCTTCACCTGGAGGGGCATCTGTTGCGGGAGTCTAAAGACAAAATAATTATTCTGATATATGTCTCGAAAATGCCATAGAGAACTTTGATTTAAATTAGTTTTTCCTACGACCACATATGAAACTGATGAAAAATGTACTGTTAACTTGGCAAGAAAATTTCCAACACATGCGTTGAAAGTTCACGACTAGCTCAGCTGTTAGCTACACTGTGGCGTCACGATAGACTGTGATAAATATTATTTCGCACAGTGTGTCGCCATACAGCGAGATGAAAAATTTTCAATGCAAGGATGTTACGCGGATTATTAATTTTATTAATTTAATTTTGAAAAAGTTTCATATGTAGTCGTAATAAAGTGTTAAAACACGTACGAAAAGCGCATTTCATACTCGTGTGTTTGCTGCACTCGCTTTCGGCTCGTAACACCAAAGTTCCACAACCGTAGGAAATGTGCGTATTTCGGCACTTGTTGCACGATATACTATTTCAACTTTACAGTTGAAAGATTGAAATGTGTTCTGCTTTCAACAAGACGCTTTTAGATCATAACTTAGCGATTATCGTTTCTTGTTATTACCTCTAGCCCCATTGTGTTTTGTACAGCAATTTCTTTTTAATATTGTTAATAGATTGAACTGTAACTTAAAAACCAAATATTTTATTTAAATAGGACCATTTACAAGTACCACTAACGTCACTTAAAGTTTCTCGTTTAGTTTAACATTAATTTAGGATAAGTTACAGAAGAAATCTTCCAGTATTGAAGTTGCAGAAAATATCAAGATGTATATTAGATATGATTCTTTCAAAACGCAAAACAGTAACTAAATAGAAGAAAAAAAATATTACCAATACCTGTGAACTTTGATTAAATTATCTTATTCAATTTGTAAATGTTGACAGGGTTCGTCATCAACAAAACTTGCTAAATAAATAATGACAGTTACAAAATTATAATAAATTGCCTGGCTAAGATCTCAAACCCCGTCACATACCTCAGCAGATATGTCAGGAGGAATCGGACGATCTGCACTAGCATTTGCATCCTCTTTTTCTTCATCTTCAATTACGAATTGACCTTGACGAAATAGTTCTAGCTCCTTCTTCTCCACTTCTTGCTTTAGTCTTTTGTTTTTTATAAGAATTTTTCTCTTTAAGCATGAAGGTGGCGGTAGTGGCATACCTAAAATGATAAAAGGTTTATATATCAACCTTTGTGAGAACTATAAATATAAAAAATATTTATAGTTCTCACAAAGGCGACTAAATTTTTTTAACTAGAATTTGGTATACCTGATCACTAATAGACAAAATATACCTTTTAATAACTTTTAAACTTATTCTTACCTGGCTCAAGAGGATAATCTTCTAAAGGTTCTTTTAACAGCAAATCTCCAAATATTTCTTCACAATACTTAGCAAGTTTCAGCTGCTGACTTTTGCAACAGTGGTTTTCAAAGGAAAGAATCACTGGATAATCAGATGTAACAAAGGCGGTATCTCTAATGGCATAAATTACATCCTTAAATAAAATGTCTGTGCACATAGCACGACCATGCGTGATAATAGGTTCCTCATCTTCACCTCGACCTATAGAAAATATATAACTATGAAATATTCCAGAAATAACAAAAATTCCCTGATATATCAAAAATAATCACAAAATAGATAGTAAATTCTGTTACTACTGATAATAATAATATATGGCTTTAATATAAAACATAAGAAAATGTTATTACAAAAAGTGAAGCTTCTTCATATTTAACTTAGAAAAAAAAAGTCTTAAAGTAAAATCTAACTATATTTAGATTGATTTTAACACTAAAAGAAAAGACAAAGTTAACGGTGAGGTGATAGTGATAGAATAAGGAAAAGAGGTCGACATATCGATAAATAAAATATATCAATATCAATCGACAGGTAAAATCTAATATCACCTATCCCTAATATTAATTTGTTTAAATATGCTTAAACTTTTTATTTATTGGAATTAATTCAACTCAAAAACATTGGGAAAAGCTCTACGGTGATAAAAACTGAAATTAAAATGGGATTGGATTCAATTTTACTAATTTCAAGACAATTTTGAAAAATAATAGGGTGTTGATATACTTTGTAGGTAACCTTTGAGTTTTATAAGTTTCCTAGCTTATTTTTGTATTTATGTAAAATCTACTATGACGAAGTATAGTTTTTTATTAAGTTTATTTATTAAATTTTTGCATTGGTAATAATAAAAGTTGCCAAAGAAAAACCTAAAGAATACCAAAAATATTACCTTTATAAGTAAGGTTACATGTTTAATTAACATGACTTAAAACTTCTTATATATATTAATCGACCAATCTAAAAAAACAAAAAATCAAGCGGAATTAGCGCAACAACAACAGCAACATCCGGAAAACATAAATAATGACCAACGGCCGCTCAGATATAACCTTCGAACCCGGGTGGGGGCATAAAAAGAAGAAGAACACTTCAGTCTCTATTCGGACGTGAGGAGGAAAGCTTGAAAATGCCAAATGTGATTTTGACGAAACCTCAGAAAAACTGTTCTTTTCAGAACGATAGTAGTGAACGAATGACCGCCCGGAATAAAAACACAGCATATACTTAATTTTTAAACAAAATTTAAAGTCAATAAGGAAAACAGGATAATCTAAAAAATCTCCTCTTAGAGGGAAGTACCAAATGTCAATAATCAGATTGTTCCATTATCTACAACCTTGAATCAAAAGTATGTTATAACAAATAAACTTCAGTGAGAAACTCCAAATCCAATTGATAAATCTTTTGACGTTTCATCGCTATATCACACATGGGCGTATCTCGACTAAATTTTAAACGGACGCATTTGTTTTTACGCCTACTAAATAAAGGGTTTATCATACACGCATTGAATATGATATTCGTGAAAGAAAAAACTTAAAGAGATTATTATAATCAAATATTTACAACAGGGAATCAGAAAGTATTATGGAAAAATATAAATATTTTACTGCATGGAATACCAGCGAAAAAGAAAAATTGACCACCTTTATTTTAATAATAAACAAATTGGAGCTGAAGAACAGATCTGCGAGGAAATGACTAATCATTTCATAAACGTTGGACAACGATTAGCAGAGCAGATTCCATCTGGAAATTCTCCCGAATACACCGAAAGTTCACATTCAACGTTTTTAAACATAGAAGATATACATGAAGAAACAATTGCTGAAATAATAGATTCTTTAGATCTATTTAAAGCCCGCGGATATGACGAAATACCAGTAAAAATTATTAAAATTACCAAATGTGAACTTACTCCAATTTTTTATCATCTAATCAAAACTTCTTTCAAACAGCAAATTTATCCCAACAAATTAAAAATTGCCAACGTTTTTCCTATTTTTAAAAATGGCCTGAAAAGTGACCCAAATAACTACAAGCCTATATCTATCCTGCCAGTTTTTTCAAAAATAATTGAGAGATTTATATTATATTTATTTATAAAGTGGAACAAGTTTTAGAAAATCAGAATATCTTGTTTTTTGATCAATACGGCTTTCGCAAACCCAAGGACACTGAGGTAGCAGCAATTGATTTAGTAACACAAATTAAACTTGCTCTAGATAGACATGAAAAATGTTGCCTATTATTCTTGGATTTGTGTGAAGCTTTTGACATTGTAGACCATAAAATATTGCTTAAACACTTGTTTCATATCGGTATATGAGGTACTATATATAATTGGTTCCAAAATTGTTTGTTGGATCGAAAGCAGTTTGTTCAGATTGGCAAAAATAAAAGCAGTCATCAAAAAAATGTATGTGGTGTGCCTCAAGGATCTATATTGGCTCCAATTTTATTTTTAATATATATAAATTCTGGATCTCTGTTAAATTTAGAAGGCTCCATTAAATTATTTGCTGATGATACCACCCTTCTCTATACCTCAGATAATTTTGCAAAAAGAAATGTTATTATTAATAAAGACCTAAATTTAATTACTAATTGGTTACAGGCACAAAAAAACTTTAAACTTTCAGAAATCCTCTTACACACAATATATCGAATATTATTAAAAATACAAATATTCCGCCAATATTTTTTTCTAATAATCAAATTAATTATTCAAAGTGTATTAAATTTTTAGGCTTATATATAGATCAAAATTTAGCTTCGAAGCCACATATAGAATATTTAAGAGTACAAATTTCTCCAAAAATAGGAATTTTGTTTAAAATTCGTAACTATATTTCTCTTAATTTGTTAAAATATATATATTTTGCTTTCATTTATTCAAAATTACAGTTTCTAATATCAGTGTGGGGCGCTGCATGTAAAAAAACAATAAAACCATTAGAAAAATTACAAAATAAGTTTATAAAATGGATTTACCGTTTACCATATAGGAAGCCCACTATTAACCTATATAAGCCTAAAAATCTTTTAAACATTTCTATGATCTATAAAACTAAATTATGTATTTTTATTCATTCATCAGCTAAAAATATGAAAAATAAAAATTTAAATTTTATTAGAAACAGTAACATTAATAGCCATAATAGAAGACAAACTGATTATTTCTCCACCATAAAATTTAAAAGTAATTTTGGCAAACAATGTATATTACACAGTGAGGTTAATTATTACAATAATCTACCAAAACGATTAAAAAATATTAACAAAATTGATACTTTTAAAAAACACTTAAATAAAGAAATATTTTTTGAGGAATTAATATCTTCATGTTTGATATATTTTTTAATGTTTACAGTTTTTAATTTATTTGTAATTTATAATAATGTTTATACGTTTATATGTTTTATAATAATTAATTAGTTCCCTTTAATATTTACAGTTTTTAATTTATTCATAATTTATAATAATGTGTATACATTTTTATATTGTTAATTACTTCCCTACTATAAACAATATTGTTTCTCGGGAATAAATGATTGATTAAAAAAAATACAGTTAACGTTTCTTTGTCAGATCAAAATTCACCCAAGAGAAGCCTAAACCTGGCGTAACTCAATTTTTTTATGTTTTGTTAGATACGCCTACACGTGATAAGAGGGACGATTAAGACTACGGGTATTATTCTGATATATAATTATTTAATTAGATTGGTATCTTGAATTAATAGATATAAAATGTTATTATATCTCGAGCCAACTTACCATCCCAACAATCTAACTCTACGCATCGGCATCCTGCTAACAAAACTTGACGATACATTTCCACAGATGATTTACCACCAAACTGTCTTCCTGAAAGATACGTGTTGTGACTAGAATTTATGTAATATGCGCAAAGAGGTAAATCCATATCCATATAGATGTCCAATCTATCCAGAAACACGGGCGCATTTTCATCTGACATAAGATACCTATCGGAATAAGAGAAATATTAGAAAACCATACAACCTCTAGTAACACTACAAAAAACAGAACTGCAAACTGTATTACCTTATAAGTCCGTCCTTGGTCAATTTATTGCTCTTCTGAAAGTTCTCATCAATTTCATAAGTCTGTATAATTTCGATTGCCCGTTTTTCATCATAAAGGGGATATAATATCTCATTAAGTCTAGGATCCCTTTGCTTATCGTTCAAAAAATTTATTAATTGCGTTAAGGTCATACAATCGCCTTTTCCCTGTGTGCTGAAACATACTTTCATTGATTGTGCAACTAAAAACTAATCAGTTTCATACATATAATAAAAATTATATAAAAATGAAACAAGAGGAGACGAATTTATGAAACTTAAACAGACGAGTATATGTCACATGATTATTTACTTCACTTACTAATATCTATTTTTTTCTTAAATAATAGTGATGGCTAGCGAAACTCTGGAAACTTCCCGGGAAAAATAAATCGGTTTGGGAAAACTTCTTTTTAAATATTGCCAATAGCGGAATCAATCTACCGGAAATTTTCCTGAAAAAATAACTGCTCTTCCCCTCGGATTTTTTTGTATAAATGTGTTAGTCATAGATTAAGCACATAGGAAGATACATAACTCCTATAGCAAACGCAACGAGTGTCATAACTCAAGGATAACCTCAGCGGGATTGTTTACATACTGCAGTTTACAAAACATAAAACATAGGCGGCGTAAAATTTTAATAGTCCGCATGGATAAGATGGTTTCACACGTCTATATCCAATATATTAGCTACAAAACAACAAAAGCTACATGAGAGGAGCAATTTTCGAGATCGTATGTTAAACATATTCGTTCTACTGAAGATAAATACTGGGAAGTAGACGGCAAAAATTGAAACGGTTATTGATGATTTAGTTATCACTGGGATCTTCAAGTAGTGACGACGAAACCTCATCATTTTCAGAGGAAGATAACGATTTAGAAGGAATCGAACCATTAGAATCAGAGCCGTCAACCTCAAAAATGGCTTTTTTTCATTTATTTTGTAAAATTGTTCATAAAGTAGCTGTCAATAAACTGCTTCAAAATAAGTAATTTTCCTTTCAATACCGGGTGTCAAAAAATATCTAATATTGCAATTAATATTTCAAAAACTACAGGACTCATATTTTTCCAAAATTAACACATAAATGTAGTTATAGCAGGGGAGCCAGCACTGATTCTAGAGAACAAGATTTATCAAAATTTTAACTTATGCATTCGACTTTGGGCTATTCGGGTATGCCAAAAGTGACCGTTTGTCTCCATCTGTCATATTACTTTGTACAGGGGGCGTCATTGTGAAGTATTTTACCGGGAGTTTCTTAATTGCGTGCTAATATTAAAGGGGGTGATTCTTCTACCATTTTAAGAAAAAAGTTTAATATGAACCTAAAAGTCTTAACTTTGGAGATATAGGGTTTTAAAAAAAACATTTTTTTTAAAATCCTAATTGTGATGCTATTATAGATAAATAACTGTGTGAAATAGACGTCTTTTATGCATAAAAGGGCATTTTTTATTAACAATCAATTTTTGAAATTTCTACCAGTGGCGTGCATATGTAATTAACCTGGGTAAATCCGTATGCTCCTTAATGCATAGAAGACGTGTATCAAATTTCATGCAGTTATCTATAATAGCATCAGAATTGGGATGAAAAAAAACTTTATCATCCTGTATCTCAAAAGTTAAGACTTTTAGGACATAAAAACACCCCCTTTAACATCAGCACGCAATTAGGAAACGGCCTGTATAGTACTTCACAATGACGGCCCCTGTATAAAGTAATATGACAAACGGAGACAGACGGCCACTTTTGGCATACCCGAGTAGCCCAAAGTCGAACTGCATAAATTAAAATTTTGATAAATCTCGTTTACTGGATCTGATGCTAGCTGCCCTTGTAAAATCTGGACTTGTAAATCGTGTTTCACTATACTGGGTGGTCCAATAATAGTGGACGTAGGCAGTAGCCCGGGAACCGTTAATGATAGAACTCAAGAAAAAATATATTTATAGGTAAATCGATCAAGAAAAATCAAATTTAAATCATATTAAAATTCAAAAGTTCGCCGTTTTTGCAACAAAAGAGATATAGAAGTGCGGTACACGAAAGAAAACAGACAAATATAGATAAAGGTTCATTAAGCATAGTTACATTTTTTAATTCTCTGAATTGCGTATAGTCAAAAAGGAGTGCCATATTATTTAAAGAACGACGGGACACCACTGGTTTAAAGAGATTTCTTGGCAGACCTTCCTAAACCGATTGACTCCGCCCGGTTTTCTTTCGTGTCCCGCACTTTAACCGAACGGTTAAAAACTGCAATTCAATTAAATTATTTGCTGATGATATAACTATTGTGAATTTTGCCAAAAATATTTCCACATTTTATAGTATTATAAAATTTCATTTATCTTTAATATCTTCTTGGTCAGCAGCTTACCAACGGACATTAAATTATGAAACAAAATTAATCAAAGCCTATCGACAAAATATGCTTATCCAAATATTAGTTTTAACGAAGAAGAAATACAATGTATCAAGTCAATAAAATTTTTAGATTTACATTTTGATAAAAAATTAAGTTGGAAGGTACACATTAATACAATTAGGAAAAGCATTTCTCATATTATTAGAATTTTATTCAAAACTAGGCATTTTCTTGCTCTAAAATATTTAAAATAATTTATTTTTCACTAATTTATTCTAGATTTCAATATTTCATTTCCATAAGGGGTTCCGCTTGTATAACAACTCTTAAGACTTCTTAAAACATTACAAAATAAAGCAATACACTGTATATATAAATTGCCACATTTGGAATCGACAAAACACTTGTATAAGCCAAGAGGCTTTTTTAATTTAGAAAATTTATATAAATTTAATACGTGTTCATTAATTCGATTCGAAATGAATAGTATTAGGAAGAGATGCTCTCGTCTGGAAATTATAGCCAGATATAAGAGTTTTTTAGCATTGTATAGAAAATCCGTGAAGCTTAGATGTCAAAATTTCAATAATAATAGACTAGAGAAAACTAATAATATTGTAAAGGAAACTTCGCGAATAATTAATGAATATAGAAAACAATAAAAATGAAATCAAAATATAAACATAAAACTGAATGATAGCACAACAATTAATGACAGTGAAACCCTATCCAATCTTTTTAATGAATTTTTCACTGATGCCAAAACTCACAAACCTCAACTTGATATAAAGGACTCCATGACATCAAGTCTTTTTTTAGAACCAACAGACTCAAATAAGGTGGAACATCTATTGTTAAAAATAACCAGCAAGCCTGCGACCGGTATGGACGAAATATCTGGAAAGGTTCTAAGATTTGTTTATCAGCAAATATCAAATCCACTTAGTTATCTAGTATCTCATAAATGAATCTTTCACAAGTGGCAAATTACCTGAACACTTTAAAATCTCGAAATGTATCCCAATATTTAAAAATAAGGGATCTGAGCTAGACATCAAGTTATAGGCCAATCTGCGTCCAGGGTCTATCCTTGGACCATTGATGTTCATAATCTTGATCAATGATATACATACATACAAAGTTGCCCCACAGCAGACATTATGATGTTATATGCTGATGATACAAATATGCTAGTTAGACAACGATAAATTGAATGAATTATTCATCAAAGCAACTTGGTTTCAAAAGAATTTTAAACATATTGCCAATTAAAAGGACTTAATATAAATACAGGTAAAACATTATATATGAGGTTCTGCCCCAAAACTGTCACTCTTAGTATTAGGTTATTAATCACAATCAACGGAAAATCAATCAAAAGTTCTGAGACTTTTAAGTTTTAGGATTATATATCGATCCCAAATTAACGTTTGAATCTCACATTAACTATGCAAGAAATTAAGTACAGCATGCTACATAATAAGAAATATTAAAAGTACTGTTTCTAACGAAATACTGAGAATGTTGTATTTTGGTGCCATTCATTCACACTTGCAGTATGGTCTGCTATTCTGGGGTTCCTCAACCCACTTTTGTAAAGTCTTTGTCTATCAGAAGAAAATACTAAGGTGCATAGACGGGGTTGGATCAAGGCACTCATGCAGGAAGTTATTTTTGAAATATCAAATATTAACTTTACCTTCTTTATATATTTTTCAATTGATAACTTATAAGGCTAATTACTTCCCTTTTACAAAAATCAGTGAGGTGCACTCATATAAAACATGCATGCAAACATTCTAGACTAACTGTGTCTCAAAATTCACCAACTTACCTCGGAATAAAATGTTTTAATAAAATATCATCGGTAGTTAAGGAATCAAAAAAATTTAAACAGAATGTGAAACAATATTTATTGGACAATGTATTTTATTCTATAGATGAGTTTCTAAATTACAAATTTTAAATTAGAACTACTGAGAAAATACTATTTTATAGATATTTTAAATGTTCTTTTGTTTGTTATGTTTATTTATCTGCCATTTTTTTGTCGAAAATACAGTCTTAGATATATTGGAGATATTTTAAATGTTAGCAAATATTTGACTAGCCTTATAATTTGTGCATTTTGTATTAAATTTAATGGTAAATAAAAGTATTTTGTATTTCGTATGATCATTTTAAAAGATAAACATTCAATAACCAATTATAAAAACATTTCTTCATTACATTGCCATCAATCTAGACAACATAACCAAATTCAGTTAAAAGTTAAAAGAAATTTTAGAAATAGATCATTAGTTTATGAAGGAATAAATATTTACAATGAAATTCCAAAAATAATAAAATATATAAAAAAAAATGATTAAATTTAGTAAGTATTAAAGAAAAAAATGTTGGAAATATAGTAAATAATTATATTTAAACTTTTATAGACATGTATAATTATGTATTTTTATTCCAGGATTTAAATTAGGTCGTACCTAGTTTTCTTTAACTATTTTATATAATTTTATTTAACTAATCAGTTTTTGGTTCGTTTGGGAATAAACTTATTTAAACAGAATTTTGAAAATTGATTGTTTTATTTTTTCTATTTTCAAATTATTCTCTTCAAAACCGCGCAAAAATTATTTTTTGAATAAGATATTCTATATATATTTTAATAGAAATTCTATTACATTTTAAATAAAAATTTAAAAATAGTTTTTGTGTTTTTAAATATTTATTTTTATAAATTAATATAGAGAAAAAACGATAATACCCAAAAAGATTGTCAGATAAGTATAAAATCTTTTTCTTAAACAAAAAAAATACTTATACTATATATATATATATATATATATATATATATATACTTAATTTTTAAACAAAAACATTTTATTTGACTTGCCTTTTGAGTATAATTGCTTTTTTCTCTACATTTAATTAAAAAAATAAATATTCAAAACATAAAAAGTTGTTAATTTTTTTTAAATCAAGAATTCACTAATTTTAATAAAAATTTAGTGTCATTATGAAGAGAAAATTAAAAAAAACATTCAATTTGGCCGGTTTGCACAGAAACTACAGTGATTCACTTTTGAGACTGAATTGTAGTTTTTGGCCGTTCTATAAGTATTCATCAAAATTTATTAAACACAAGTAATGTTAAAAAAAATATATATTTACACGCTGGTTCATATATCTTAAATCTTGCTTAAAAATATGACTTTTTAACAAGCAGTTAGCTTACCTAGTTCTCGAATCGATAGGTGTGCTACCGTGAATTTGTTCTAGATGTCTTGATATCACTTATTAAATCACTGCGTTACATTTAAGTAGAATATATTTACTCATTCCCCATTCTTTGCTTGACGTAGAAGAAGGTTGATTTTCATTCATTCTTCTGCGCATGGGCGTCACATAGGTCAAGCGAACTGCTGTTATACATGTATTTTATTTTTTATATATGTATTTCGATTTAAGAAGGTAAATTAATCTTTTGTTTTACTTTATTAAGTTTAAATTTAATAATTATAAAATTATTATTCATTTTGAACAAGTATGACAAAAATTATTTAAGTCATGTATTTTTTGTTGTATTGTAGGTCATATAATGGAAACAGACGTCCGAAACCAGCCGTAGATTTGAAAACGAAGAAAGTGTTTTTTTTTATTCCGGTTGGAAGAAGTCGCTTTACTTACGCCTTTCTATAAAAAAAGTGTCAAAAGCGACGTTTCTCTACAAAAGTCAAAAAATTATGGCCGGTCGTTGTGCAATGCAAAACTCAGGATTCCCTTTCTTTGTGAAGCCATCAAAATGTTTATACAAAAAAGCCGAAGGGAAGAGCAGTTCCTTCTGCACGGAAATTTTTAGAAGATTGACTCTAAATGAAATTTTCCGGGAACATTCCCATAAAATCTTTTTTGAGCCTAAGTGGTTAGTTTTTTTTTGTTAATTCGTTAGTAACAATATAAATAAGTATAAAGAATACACTCTAATAGGTTTTATTTTTGTAGTTTCATTAAGAGTACGGTAAATGACTTTTTTTGTTTAAGGTAATGTTATATTTATTTATTTTTGTAAAATGTTTGATAAATTAAAAATTAATTTAAAAAATAATCTACGATATTTGACTTGAAAAGGAAAAATTCCCGCGAATTTTACATATCACCATAAAATAAAGACAAGCAAAGTGAGCATAATAACCATCTGTAAGTATAAATAACTAGTAAATATCTTACATAGATCTGAATAATTCTTCAATATCATTTCGAGGGCAAATCTTATGATATAATGCGTAAAACTTATCAAAAGTGAATTGTTCTGGCTCAATACTGTCATTTTTCTCACTGGGTAAACCTAGTTCTGCGAGAAACGAATAGACCAATTTTTCTGCCCTTCCTGAAGCAAATGTTCGTGCGATTACCTTTACTGGTATTTTTCCCTTTTGATCAATTGAAAACCCAAGACGCATCCAGCTAAAAACAAAGATTAATTTAGTGTTAATAATTTGTTTGTGTCATATCAGTATTTTACAGAAAGGTGTTGGTCATGTTTTAGTAGAAATATGTGTTACAATGTCAAATGTAGCCAAATCAAAAATGACCATGTACCAATACATTATAAACTATCTGATTGATTAAATTAAATCTAATTACATAAACTAATTACTAAGACCAAAATAAATACATAATAATATGAAATATGTTATTTATGATGTACAAAATAATCATATTTATATTCACAACACAAACAATATAATTTCTCTTTAATGTGAATGCATTACACAGTACTTGTTTTTTACGGAACACTAAGCAAATATATAAATATACAATTTATTTAAAGCGACATGAATAAATATAACTAACAACCAGCCAACGCAATAGTAACAAAAACGAGCAAAAAATATACGCCAAAAGTGATAATTATGTCTAAAGGTAATATATTGTATAGTAATTTTATTTTTAACCCAACTTGAGATTTATTTTGCCAAACAGGTGTTATTACATTTTAATAAAATTAAGATTAGAGTAGTTTATCAGCAACATCCAACTCAATATTTTCTACAGAAAAAAATAAAGAGTAAACTTTGAAGTACTACATATTAGATATTATTTTCCTTTTTTTTTGGTGCGTTTGATACAATCAAAAATACTCCTAGTATCTTTATTACTATTACACCCTCACATTATAATCAAATATAGCCAATTCTGAAATAAATAATTCCCTATTGGAACCTGACTTAGCAGCGGAAATCCCTAATGCCCTTTTTATGTTATGCGGATAATCTGATTTGATTCTTGACGAAAACATACAATTAAAACACACACCAACAATGTGGGCTAAACATTCTGTTGAAATGAATAATAAAGTCAGCTATTTACGCTAACTAAAGCATTCCACGTAAAGCACCTATATGAGTAATACACAATACACTTGTTAGTAAATTTTTTTCAATTATGAAAATTCCTTTTAAACCAAACTCGATACAATGTCTAATTAGTGAACCTTACAAAAATTATTTTATTACTTAATTTTATAATATATTCTTCAACAACCTACACCTTTCCTTAGAAATAAACTACATTATAAGCTAAAACGATAAACGCCGTATACACTTACTGTTTCATCAAAGCGGTCCTAGGACATACATTAACTATTTTGTTATTGTGAGTAATCTTCCTCAGACTTTCTTGCCATCTCTAGTTGTTAGGTAAGCCATGCAAAAGAACATGCCAAAGATAGAAAAAAATACCATAATAATAACCCGATATAACATTGTTCAAAGGGTAAATATTAGATTTTTTATTATTGTTTAAAATAGAGATATATTTAAAAAAATCAGTACCCTACCCTAAAGTTGCATACATGACCAATTTTAATTAAGTCTAAAAAAATGCTTTGCAAACTTTTTGACGCTATTTTAAGAATAAATCCACTTAAAACTCTTATGTCACAAATTTCTAAAAAAAAAACACTTGGTAACATGGAAAAATTTGGCCGAGTTTATTTTATGTCTATAATACCCAGATGTATATAAACTATAAAAACATTAAACATTAAACAACAGCAGCACATGTTCCAGAGGCAAAAACAAATGCTTTTTCACTTAAGGATAAGTAAAATCAGTTCCAGTTATTCCTGTCAGCTGACAGGTAAATGACAAACACACGCCAATATCCACCAACGTTACCAGAATGAGAGAACTTTTTTACAAATTGGTGACATCAGGGACGTTAATAATTACGTAACAAAAAAAAATTGTTTCAAAAATTGAATTAACGAACTGTCTATCTTACAAACTTTTATAACTTTTTACAAACCGCAACAAAATGAAAATTATTCGGCAACTATTTGTAATAAATAAAATGTCTGAAAAGAGAGCTTTACTTTACGTTGTTTATATACAGAGCGAAACAAAGTATACAATATTGGCAAGGTATAAAGCAAAAAAGGTTAATGGGGTGAAGTGCACATTTTAGTGATCAGTAAATTAATATTTTTTAATTTCATGTAATCCGAATAATTTTGGAGATATCCAAAAAAAACAGAAATTTCCAATTTTCGTTTTAAAATTTTTCTTCGATTGTTTCAGAATCATTATGAGCTATTTTTTAATATGTTCTACAGGTTGGCAGAGTGTTCATAGTTTTTCTAGTAGATTTTTTAGGGCTTTTCACCACTTTTGGGAAGGATCCGCCTATAGAATTTCAAATACTCTAACAAAACGTCAAAGATAAAAATTTAAATACATCGTCTTAACTATGACCCACGTCAAAATGTGAAATATCATTTATATTAAGCAATAAAATAACGAAAGTTCCATTTAAATTTGGATAAAAACAAAAAATGGGTAAACTGGCTTTTACCCAGAACTGCCCTGGTAACAGATTTCAGAGGTTCTGTTAAAAGGATTTTACCTTTTTTTTTGACTCAAGAACCTAGAACATACTCGATTTATTATACACATTATAAAAATATATTTTTCAAAAGAAGCAATATAACCGGTGTTTCATTATTTTCGAAAACGGGGAAACGGAGGTGGCAAAGTTTGTATAGAAAAACATTATTTTTGCTCTGACTTTTTTCCTTGAGTACCGTAAGGGTGCATTAAGGAGGGAGTTTACAAAATTCCATCCGTAGGGGTCGAAAAGTTTGTATGAGGAAATTTTTCTTTTAAGTTACGACGATTACACTTTTTAAATATAGTCTTCAAAAGAAATAAAACTACATTTCATTATTTTTGAAAATTCATATTTTAAGGGGGTGAACTGAGTGGCAAAGTTTGTATGGTGAAAAATTAATTTTGGCGTCGGTTTGAAACTCTGCAAACGTATGTAATTCATATGACGTTATGCACCAATCTGGATGAAATTTTCAGAGAAAACTCAGTGCTGAAATGGGCCCATAGCAAGCATATTGAAAATGGCTGAATGACGCCATTTTGAACTGTTTACGCGATGCTATATTGAACTATATATATGCGTTCACCATTTTATCAGGAAAAAAGAAAGTAAGTATGTATAAGGTATTATTCTATAATAATTTTACATATGCAGTGGACCAAATGGCTATTTGTTAAACGTGATTTACAATAAAACTCATAAAAATAGAACTAAAACGGATACAATAAAATATTTCATAAAAAAATAAGACAGACTTCAAAAAATGAACTAAAAAGTGGAAAACAATATTTTATTTAATCTTGAAAATTTTAGTCTGTAAAGTCGGGCTATAACTTATTCTAAATTACTTAATCAGTATATATATTAACTCATCTTCTATGCGTATGGAGTCGCGTGCAAAAGCTATTTAGATATAAAATAGAACATATATGAGGTATAACTCTTTCAAACATGGGGGTGCATAAATCATTACACCAAAAAATAGTTTACAATCGCAGAATGGTACATAAAATAGACAACAACATGCAATCGAGCACAGTCATACAAATACCGAACCACATATCCATAGCTCTTGTTCTACACATGATACCCTATAAACTGAAAGGGTCAAAAATACAAACATTTTTCGGACAACCTGTATAATCTAAATAATTTTTGTATAATCTAATCTATAACAAACTATTTTGTTATAACAAGTTTTTAAGTTTCGTTTTTTTTTAATTACCGGTAGAAATGAATTTCAAATCTTTGCAAGTGTCACAGTTAACACTATGGCCTCTTATGATCAACTATAGTACACTCCATGCATTATTTTTTCAAAACTATTTGGTTTCTTTCAACTCAAACCCTCATTGTTTACAGTGGCATGCCTAAAACTGAAACAGACGCGTTTTCTCCACAACATCTCTATAAAGGTTGAAGATATTTTTAATACAACTAAGCTACTTGTCTTCAACAAGCGGAATGAGAAATCGAATGGTTTTGCAACTTTTTCAGAAAGACTATATAGGCGTAGATATCTTTATTTATTTAAATATGTGCATTTTTATCATACGAAGCTGGCTACCTTGTTCAGAATTTGTAGAAATTTAAATATAGAGGGTTATTAGATGTATCAGTACTTTGAATGTAAGTTATTTTTTATATTCAGGGTATTCTAATCTGCCTAAATGCTTATATCTTTCTAAAAGTTTACCAAAGCATAAATTGTTTTTCATATTTCTTTTCAACTTTTATTGTCTATTACTGGTAGTAAGCTTGTATTAATTTTAGTCTTAAGAATAAACATTTCGAATAGTTTATGAAAGTAACATGACTAAAAATAACCTAAACTTTGTTACATGAACCCACCTGGATTTTTTTTATTGGCTACTATGCAGCAATGACTTATTACTCACAACTCATTAATAGGTTTGTCATCATTTTATGTCAGACCTTTTACAAATGTTAATTCTTACACATGTGTATGTAGTATGTGTCAACTAAAATAATTATATTTTAATTTTTTTAAAAATAGTGTTCAATTTAAAAAGTTAGCTAATGCAAAACACTACGTTTAAAAGAGAAAAACTAAATCTATTCTCTAACATAAAACCGATTTTAAATATATATTTGAATTCTATTTAACATATATATGAATACTTAATTTTTTATATCCTGAAATAAATTCACATGAAAAATGTTACATAACCCAATTTTTCTCATCTTGAGATATGTCAAAAGCGATTTATTAGTTAGAAATTATTATAATTATTCCGACATTTTCATCTATTTTTCCATATACAGGGAGTTTCAAAAAACATGGGTTATCACTTAATGGGAGATTCCTTTATAAAAAATAAGGAGAATAGTTCAAATAGACATGGGTCCGCAAATGTTTGGTTTTTGAGATACAGGGTGTTGAAGTTGAAATCTTATTTTCAATTTTTTTAATTAACTTTTACATGGAACGATATTTTTGAATACAATTTAGTGGCTGGGGGTTTTTTGAGGTGAGAAATCATAATTTGGTATTAGTTTTGGGCAGCACCAAGACGGCTCTCAGGAAGCTATTATAATTTCACTTAATTTGTTGCCATAACTTTTTTGACAGCAAACTTCTGGGACTTTTTATGAATAAACCTTATTCCTACATCTCTTCTAAGCAAAAAAGATATACCTGCTTAACAACGTTAGAGATGACCGTTTTGCCTCGAGGACTCAGTAACCTGCTTCAATTTCCATTAAAAAATGTCTCTTGGTAGTAATGTTGTTTAAATTTTCGAAATATTAACAAATTAAAAAATATGCTGTGATTTTATTAATTTAATAATTTATATATAACATTTAAATTATTATTTAATTATACCTACAATATTAAGTTATAGCTAAAAATTAATGAAAAAATTACAAGATGTAATTGAAACGACCACATCTGGCTCGAATACAAGTCCATATTCTTTTTTTGAAGTTCATCCTTACTCTTCAACACAGCCCAATGTCTCGACGAATGAAAGCGAACGAGGCAACTATGCATTGCCAAAGTTATTCTCATGAGGTAACAGCAGTATTACAAACAAACTCATTTACATGACGCCAAAGGTTTGTTAGGGTTTATATCAGGGGACCAAGGAGGACTAAGTCTTTGGTAATCTGCTTTGCAAATTTTACGAAAACGGTGATCTCTAGCGTTATTGAGCAGGTATGCCTATTTGGCTTAAAAGAGATGTAAGAATAGGTCAGGTTAGATTAAAAGAGAGTGGATAAACCAACCCTCCACTGCGACTCTGTGGTCTATTTAAGGTTTATTATAATATTATATTATATTATTATTATTATATTATAGGTTAATTATAATAGCGTCCGAAGCGCCCTCTTGGTGCTGCATAAAACTAATACCAAATTATGATTTCTCACCTGAAAAAATCCTCGGTCACCAAAAAAAATTCTCGGTCACCAAAATTGTGTGTGAAAATATTGTAAAAGTGACTGGATAAACCAACCCTCCACTGCGACTCTGTGGTCTATTGTGGCTCAAAGGTTTATTCATAAAAAGTCCCCCGCTATCAAAAAAGTTACGGCAAATTAAATGAAATTATAATAGCGTCCGCAGCGCCCTCTTGGTGCAGTATAAAACTGATACCAAATTATGATTTCTCACCTGAAAAAATCCTCGGTCACCAAAAAAAATCCTCGGTTACCAAATTGTGTGCGAAAATATTGTAAAAGTTATTTAAAAAAATTCAATCAATCAATCTATTAAAAAAATGGCACAATACAAAAAATATACCATACAACAGAATGAAGTAGTGTCAAAATTGTAACTTACTAAAAATAAGATTTCAACTTCAACACCCTGTACCTCAAAAACCAAACATGCGAACCCATGTACATATGAACTTTTCACCTTATTTTTGGCCAAGGAATATCATATTAGGCAATAGCCCATGTTTTTTGAAACACCCTGTATACCGAACCTTATTGTGGAGGACACTAATAAAAACAAGAAAATAATAACACATGCAGAATGAGAATTTAAACAAAACGAACATTTATACATTAACATGCACATATAAAATTATTGCATAAGTTTTATAGACTTACTGTTTTTTCAAACAAGTCATTGGGCAAAAGTTGTTAGCTTTAACATTGTGAGTAATTTTTCTAAGACCATCCAACCAATCCTTAAAAATAACATTCTAATATATATATCCACAAGTTAGTATTGGATTTTAAATTATGTGCTAGATCCAAAAAGACTGTTTTTCTGAGTTGTACAAATTATTAGTAGTCCATGAAACAGCGCCATTTTTTAAGTTGGACCTCAGAAAATCAGGAAGAACGCCATTTAATTGTAGCTTTTTTAGAGTTTATTTGAACTGCCCAAAGTTAACATTGCTAGACTTATCCAAGTCCAAAAAGAAATTGCAAAAAAAGTTGGAAAAACTATTATTTTTTGCTAATATCTACCAAAATATTTTTGAGAGAGCAGTCTTAATGATTTTTCTCTTAAATATGATAGTTTCAGAGATGTCCTGTCTAGTTAAAAATCTGAAAATTGTGAGAGCCTGGAGACAAAATTCATAATAATTACATCAAAACCTATTAGTTTTAAGTCTAAACACAAATTTAGGGCTTCAACATGTTTTTACTTACAATGGTGATATAGAGCAAAGCTGTCAACCCTTCTCCGCGTGATCTATTTTCACTCAATTTAAAACTTTATTTTATTTTATTTAAACAATAAACAGTGACACCATTTTTACAATTTCAATTTTTCATAAATTAACAATAAAAAACTAAATAGTCTTAATAACAACAATAATAATACCAAGACAATAATAAAATAATATAAATGTGTACAACAGGACCCTAATAAACATAAATATCCAATCTATCACAAAACATTTATTACTTATTATTATTTATTGTTAAAATACTTAGTCATCGCACTTCAGAGTGAAGAAGTAGATCCCCATACTGACAATCAATTTCATCGGCTAAGATTTTCAGATAATCATCTTTGTAATGTGTGAGCTCTAATATTGTTGACAATTTTTACTACCAATTTCATGATATTGTTTAGTTTTAAAAAATTTCAACATAATGTTTGCTGATGAATAATGAATTGCTAACTCAGAAATTGTGGAAAGCATTCATCTTTACGACCAACCATAGCCCCGTCAGTTGTCAAGCCTACCAATTTTGAAATTGGAATTTTCTCAGAAGATATAAAATTGCTTTAATGTGAAAACAATTCCTGCCCAATGATATATCCTTTCAGTGGAATAAACTTCAAAAAACCTCTTTTTTTAATCAAAAAATCACTAAAAGCCATCCTGACAAACACAGCAATCTGGGAGATGTCAACCACATCTGTTGAATCATCCAGTTGAAGAGAGAAATAAACACAGTTATCTAAGTCAGGTTTTAACTGTGAAAAAATATCCTTGCTCATTACATCCACTCATCTCTTCACTGTATTATCAGAAAGTTGTATAAATTTTATTGGTGAAACTATCTCGTCTTTATTTTTAAAGTTTGAAAATAGGGAATCTGTAGCTCCTAATAACGCCTGTTTTATCATTTTCCCGTCTACATATGGTTTCTTTTTTGTGCAATTATTTGGGACATACGGTATGATGCTTATGTTACAGACTTATTTTTGTCAAATGCTTTTAAAAATATTTACTGTTGTCCAATTAACTGGTTCTTTAATTGTTTCAATTTCTCTTTTCTGCTGGCAGCATGTAATGGGAAATATTTTTCAAAATTCGGATATACACTTGCCTCTCAAAATTTCCTTTTTTAGCAACCGAAACAGAAGCATTACATAACAATTATACATTTTTACATTCTGTAAATAAATATAGTTCTCTCTTTCTTTTTTATTGCTCACTCTGTGTACTAACATGTCTAATGCCTTTCAGTTTTAAACTGAATGCGTTGTATCCCCGACATGTACATTTATGGCGTTCAAAGCAATCTAGATCGTTCTCGTGTTCTCAAACATTCACGCGATACTGACGCTCTGGTTAATTCTGGCCGCTGCTTGTTTTCATACTTTTTTTCAAAATTTATGGACGGTTCAATGATTTTTACAAGATATATTGTGAGCTACCAGAAATGTATTCGCAAGCTACCGGTAACTCGCGATCGATGGGTTGGCGACCACTGTCTTAAAAGATAATACCAGATAAAATCTTACAACTTTTGTATTTTAAGTTTTCTTGTAGCTTAAAGTTTTAAGTCTCAAAAGATAAATGAAAGCACTGTTCAACTTCTTTCGCCACCTCTTATATTGGACTAATTTTAAGATATTCTTAAATATAAAAGCTGTACTGATTATTACATAGTTTATAGAAAATTATTATTTATAAATACAAGCTGAAGTCGGTCAAATGGACCTGTCTTTGTTGATCATGAATATACTAGGTTTGATACCTCTTTCTGCAAAGACACCCCAGAAACTTGACAAAAACCTTGTCAAGATTCAATGTGTTGGAGGATAGATGGAGAACGTTCTACTACCTAGTGGAGTCAATAGGAATTCATTGCCCCTTATGACCGGGTTTTTCTCAAACTTCTCGAGTTTCTTTAAATATATAGATATTAAGCCTGATATATTTATGATCAGCAAGAAGGTGCCTAAACTACATAACAAACCTTAAAACTTTTATAGATAATTAACTCTTAAATTTAAACCAATATCGGTGGTGGCAAAATAAGTGGAAAGACCTCGTAAATTCTAATGAACACACATTTGTCGCAAATTTAAATCCATACTATGGATTCAAATCAATGGTAAAATATTCCTTCAGTTTGTTAGACAATATGTTTTGAGTAACATCCACATTTTGGTATAAATTACATTAGTTCACAAAAGATAAACTAGTAAAAATATTAAACAAAATATCACATATTCTAATATCAGCAAGGAATCATGCAACAGAAATAGACAGTTAGTATTTAACTTAATTTTAACGGATGTTAATCTGAAGGATCAAGATAGTGCTAAACATTTTAGTGATAACAGGCATATATAACAATTTAATACTAATATAGAGAATAAAAGAAAATGTGTTATTATTAATTCAGGTCCAATTTTTCATAATTCCATATAAAAATGTGGCACTTATGTATACTTATATACTGTTGTACACTGTAATAATTTTATTTTGTCCTACTTTCAAGTGCCTTTCCCTTTTTTATTATCTGAGCTAAAACCTCCATTGAAATAGTAACAAATTTTAGTATTCTTAGTCAAGTTTTTTTTATGGGGTTATCGAAAGTGATTCACTCCTAAATGTCAAAGTTATTCTCATACACTATTTTTAAGGAGACACCCAATTTCTGTTGTCTATTAAATGGATTTCTTATTGCTGATTATAAAATCGTAAGTTTGATGCCTTTATCTTTAAAGACAACCAGAAAATTTTGACCAAGAGCCTGCTGAACCTCATAATACATATGATGAGTTAATGGAAATAAGATGCCCCTTAGAAAAGTTTTTGTTCATTTTCTCCCTTGCCTTTAAAGATAAAATTATCAAATTTATGATATTTAGCATCAGCACTGAGAGACCCACTCAAAAGAAAATAGATTTATGAGATAAAATGAAATTAGATTAAAACTCATTTGTTTTTGTAAATGTGTTAGTTAATGTATATGTTACTTATTGTGTTTGTATCCCTTTTACAAATGTTTTTTGTATGTAGAATTTTGACAATACATGTAACAAGTTTACTTTAAAAAAAAAGACCTAAAACCTTACTTCCTCAAAGAACTGTCACTTTGAATTAAGGGAGTTTATTGAGTCACACACTCAGCATTTCATTTTTTTTGTAACATCCATGAAATTTTTTATTTATAAAGATTATGAAATTTGTGACCCTAATTGTTAAATGAGGTGTAGCATTACTTTTATAAATATGAAAAATACTGGCTTGACTTTGGCAACATAATTCTTAGTATTAAAATGCAAAAAATGTTTTTCTTTATTTAAACAAATAATGAAAGATAAGAATAGAAGGAAATACTTAAAATTTAGTTTGAATAATTTAATTTGCATCTTTAAGAAGAGAATTTCAATCATACTTCTCAAGAAGTGTTACTGATAATTTTAAAGTAACAAGATCAGATTTAATTTTCTTAAAAAAGATTAGGTTTCTCCATCTTTAGGTGGAGCATGGTCTTCCCCGGGTGGTCACCCACCCAAGTATTAACCACGCGCGGCGCTGCTTCACTTTGATTATCGTCCGAAATCGGACCAAAAACACTCAATTAAAACCATCTACTTCCTAGTTATGAAACAGTAAATTCTATCACATAAGTTAAGATCAAAGCAGGTATCTCACTGCATTGACCACTGTAATTAATTTTACTTGTATATGTTTTCAGTTGTGTTGTTACCTCAAGTTTATATTCTGATGGAATGTCTTATATGGCATGACTAGCAAATTTAACATATCTTTAAGTGTGATACCTATATTTAATGTTTGTAATTGTTTTATTTTTATTAGGAAACTAAGCCTAAAAGTAGTAGATGAAAATGCTCACAAGGTTAATTTTTAAATGTCCTGGCTTTTTCGAAACTCTACAAAATTATTATCTTTTTTCTGTTAGTAGACACCCTGTATCACCGATACATATAGGAATGCACTAAAAGATCTAAATAGTTATGTAGAAAAAACAAATAAGTTCTTTAAATTATTTTAGGCAAAACATTCACTGGCAGGGCCGTTAACTATAAATACTTTATCTGTGATAAAATATATAATGGTAAAAAGCCTAATGCGCAATGGCAATGTTCCCAAGAAAGTATGTCCAGAAAATATTCAAAAAAGGGTATTTTGATGAATACATTATATGTAACAATGATTCTTTTATTTTAATATAACCTTGTGGAAAGTGCCTTTATGTAGGTATATAAAAACAACCAAGTTTTAACTCATACCCAGTTTTGAACATAAATATAAAGAAAATACCAACAATACTTAATACCAACAACAAAGTATAAGTAATTACTTACGGAAATATATGTTTATAGTTATAATAGGTGTATATTTTTGTACCTTTGCAGTTTCAGGTGTAGGGCAAACAATATGTTGGTAGTAAATGTTGATGTAGTCAGTGCCACTACAAATTGTTAATGATTTTTCTTCTAAGTCATTTCCATGTTTTTTTATTAAGTTATTAAGAAGCTTAGAATCCTTTGGAAGTCCACCTGCTCTTATATCACTAACCTGACAGAGCTCTATTACATCACCTTCCTAAAATACAAGTAAAAGATTAATTTTTAAATTATACTTTTTTACCCTCGTTTTTAGTATATTAAGTATGAAAATAATATCATTTTAATTTCTTTTAGATGCTACGATATATACAAAAAAAGGTAAAGAAAAATCGTGTATATTATAAATGTTAAAGAAAAAGAACTTTAAACCAAAATTGAAATGATAAGTTCAAGCTCAAATGTCAACACCCCTAAAAAAGTATTATATAAACTTTGAATTTCAAATAATTTAAAATCTCTGACCTATTCTGATATTTTCAAGTGATAGAGGTAACTACCATATTGATCTAACAACTTATTTTGCATATTTACAGAATTTTTGTTTATATTTTGACACCTAAAAGATAAAAAAACCTTAAATACAAAAATCCAATTTCTGTTGAATTGGCTTCTCGATCTTTTCAAGATTCAAAAAATCATTGAAAAGTAGAAATATAGGCAAAACTTTGAGCAAAACCTATTTTTTTAAATACATATTATTCTTACATTTTGTCAGCTTACCTTACATATAATGGTTTCAAACATGGTAACTATATTTATAATCATCAATATGCCCTATTTAATTAAACAATAAAATACACTGTGTTCTGTAAAAAAGAGATGTAAGTTGTGTCTGTATTTCCACTTTTCAATGATTTTTTTTTAATTTTGACTTTCTTGAAAGATAATACAAGAAAATTAAACATTTTTTGTATTCTATAGTTGATGTTCAGATAGATCTCAAAATATATGTCAATGAAAACACTGTATTGAACAAGGACTGAATAGGGCCCTTTTTTCACCTATAATCTCACCTATTAAATAAACAATTGAACTGAAAACAAATGAGCTATCACATAAACATAGTATTATTTAAATCTACTTTTTTAAGTCTGTTGCAACATTGAAGTTTTTAAATATCTCATGTTTGAAACATACAAATATATTTTAAATCATTACTAACCCATCACGAATATGAATATACAAAATATGATGAATATGATATACAAAAAAATTATAAAAATATACATAAAAAATGTGAGGATTCCAAATATTAAATAAAAAATAGAACCGGATATTTAAAAAGTATTATGTTTTTGTCACAGCTCATTTGTTTTCACATCAAACCAATTTTGAGGACAAAAAAATAATCTTGCAAAATGTTATGCAGTAAAGTCTGTATTGGCCATCACATGTTCTGAAGAAAAGGCTTGTAAATATTGCCTAAAAACCTCAACCATAAGACAAGAAACAGATATGAAAATAATGCAACTCTTTATTCACTGAAAGAAATGTTTTCATATACTTACTATTACTTTAACTTACTTTGCTTTACCTTTGAACAATGTTGTGTTAGCAATAATGTTTCAGATATAGAACATTGGTTAGAATTTCGCAAATTTAGTATTTAATTGTATCACTATAATCAAACCAAACAGAAAAACAGTTGTGAAGTTATGTAACAAAATATAGTTTTATGTCTATATTAACAGATCTAACAGAACGCACAGCTCCATCCATAAATTAAGACATAAAATCAATATCAAAATATCCTTATTCATTTTTTAATGAAGTCGAGAATAAAGAATAGCACTTCGGCATTTTCTAGATGTTTTTTAAAAACTTATGTTTAAACTAGACAATTTTTGATAAATAATGACCTTACTTCAGAATATATATCTATATTTAATCAACTGAATGGAAAAACACTTACACGTCCATCACTTTTCCAATAAATAAAAAAACCATATTCATCTACTTTGAATGTAGCTTTCTGCTCTAACTCATAATTATCTTTTTCTTCGGTCCATCTATCAACAACACATCCTGCTAAAAGAGGTTCAGGAACAGGTATATGCCAATCGAATTCAAATTTCTTGGTCATTTTCTACAAATTATATTCCTGTTCCTGTAGGGTAATTACCTAGAAGAAAACAAAATTTTCTTTTTGATTATATTCTTCACAATTAAATTCATAGGTACTAAATAATTATTTTATTTTAACTTTTAAAGCTAAAAGCAAGTTTACATATTTAGGGGGTCATTTAGCTAAGAACATCTGCATAATTGGAGTGTTCTTTTTTAGTTCCTTTTTTTTAAATTTATTACATAGTTAAAATGAAACAAAACATCAATACATACATTTATATTATAGAATCACATTTCTTGACAAAACAAAAACTAGTTAAACTGTATACGTTTATAGCAATAAATTATATAGCTGGCTACATCCGAAAAACTTTTAAATCTAATTTATAGATGTTTTGATGTACATGTAAATTCATGCTTCACTTTCATCAATTATTTCCTCGCAGAAGAGAAGAATTTTATTAAAATTAAAGACTTTAAGACATCACACAAAATACGACTCACTAATTTGCAATTGACAATATTGATATTGACATTGCGCAATTTGCATATCGGCAGCCCCCCGCCCTATATTTTTTATTTGTACCATATAATGACGTTTATTTTTTATCCGGATGGCGAGCTCTAGGCTCCCGAATACCCCAAATCTTTCAAATACTTTAATAATTCCTCTTTAAATTTTTGAAATGTAGGCTTCCACTAGGTGCCTTATAATGACGTTTCACCCATTTAATTATATGTAGAAGATAGAATGCAGGAACAAACACGTTCTAGCGGGGTCATAAGTTTCCACCTGAAGTCTCCCGTTTCCCCCCGAAATAAAGCAGCAAAACCGAACACGTGGCACCACTTATGTTAACAACACAGAGGTCTGCATTCGACGAGACGAACCGGAAGACTGATTCCACGTCTATATTAATGTCCCGTAGTTAATGTTAGGTTAGCTACTTAGCCCAGGACGCCGAGGTTCATCGGTAAAACCATCTTTAAGCTATAAAATCCTACATCAAATAAACAAATAAGAAACAAACGGAGCCCGCAATATCATTGCGGTACCTCTACACCCTTGTATTAAGAATAGTATCATCGGAAAGTAAGGTAGAGCATCTATAAAATATGTTACCGGAAATGTTGGACTTGCACAAGCGCAAGCCGTTCTGCAAAAAATTAGTTTTTTACATGTCCATAAATATAGACAACAATTAAATTACGGTTTGAAAAATCATATCTATCGTAATGGAATTTATAATGTATGTTCGATAGCAATCAAAACTTATTTATAATGAAATGTAATATAGGTCATTATTATGCAATCAACTTCATTCTAAACAGATATGCTGCATTGGGCAACCATGTAACAACCTGACAGTGAAGTGAAGAAGATTCTTTATTTTTTTTATTAATTTTTCATGCAAGTTGTGTTTTCTTTTAACATATAGCAGATACTTAAATAATTTTAATTTTTGCTCCAGATAGTTTCTTTTGTATTATCAATGTAACTCTCAACTTTGTTAATCTAAAAGTTATATACTTATACGTAGGTATCAGATAACAATTATTAAAACATCCACGTTTTTTTACATTCCTATTTGAGAATCACTTTACCTATTTGTATTTTAAATTAATACGTTTAGATACCTAAAATACGGAAAAGTACATATTTTTATTAAATGATTTGGGGCATCCTGTATTAAAAGAACAGGATATAACAAAAATTCTTGAATTAAGAAGGCACTCATAATAATATATTTTTGTCTTGATATAATGTTTAAATTATTTCCTAATCAATTATTTTTGTCCAAATTTACATTTCTAAAACATTTTGACGAGCAATTGACCATTATATATTGACCAAAATGCATACGGTAATGTTGCTCTATTAGTTTCAATATAAAATTTGCCAAAACTGATTGCATTTAAAGCCAAAATAACATCAAAAGGCTAAACCATATTATCCTCCTATATAAATAACGCACTTGTTTCGAGCGGACCAGGTGACGTCATTGCAGCGTCACCCGCTCGCGCTAAACTGACGGAAATAAATCACCGAATTAACTATCGTGTGTGGTTTACGATTCTTGAGTCTAAGCTAACCATGACTTTATTGGTATTTTGATTTTTAAGACAATTTTAAGGACGCTATCGGCAGTTGTGAAGATATATAATTTAAAAAAAATTAGTGTTAACCTAAGAAATTTCGAGAATTATACAAAATTTCCCGCACACAATATATTATCTGCAATGCCAGTAAGAGGAAAAGGGTTTCAAAATTCATGGATATAAAACTTATCTCCTACCAACTGTGCAGGTACCCGATAAATATATATGAAACAACAGTGTATTAGATTATATTTTTTTGAAATAGTAACGACTATTTACAGCCTCTGAAGACTAACACAGATCCAGTAATGATTTTTTTGAACAAAAAGAGCAGGAGTACTGTTTATAATACACATATAAAAAAGAACGTTGCTATTAGATGCTTGTTCTTTAAATGAAATACTAGATAATAAGGTCTATGTTCTATTTATCGCCTCAGAGTTTGATGTACAACAATAATCCCTTTGGCGAATTCAATGCCAAAAGCGGTCCAAAAATGAAAACAATATGCTTTTTTATGTGAGCCGCCATTTTGCAGCAAAACCTACATTTACAAAAAACACACCCATTTAGGTATGAAATATTTCTTATATTCACTTTATTCTATACATTAAAAAATAATTTATATATAATAATTATATAATAAATAAATTTAATTTAAAGTTAATATAATAGTTTTACATTACATGTAAACAACCTATTGTGATAGTTTACATGCGCATAAAAAGTACAATTAGCCGTAGAATAGTGGTAAGATATTAATGAACATCAAAATATAAAATTTTTAAACATGGTTCCTTCTATATCAAAAAGTACAAGAGTGCGGACCAACCAATACGCGGTAAAACAAAATATATAGTCGAGCGAACGGTCGGAGCTATATACGCTGCCACTACCATAAATTTCTCAAAATGAAATGGATGATTTATAAATATCTCTCATTTATAATTTCAAGCTATCATTTCCGGAATTTCTGTGTAATGCAGAGTCCATAATCTCTTGATAGCATAAGTTCATGTATCGGACAGATTCAATTAATTACTTAAATTCTACCGGAGTTTAGAATGAAAACCACAGAAAAACCAGTTTCGTTTTTAAAATAATATAAAATAGGAAAAAATGCTCATATATATATATATATATATATATATATATATATATATATATATATATAAAGTTATGTAAAAATTAACAAAATAATTTATCAAGTATATAATGGTCATTTCTATCTATTATTGAGCATGCGCAGTCCTATACATACCGATATATTTTTTGTAAAATGACTTCTCTATTCTTATCAATGAACTATATACTGCCTAACACAGAGTTCATTACGGGTGGATGCAAACATTCATCAAATGTGGTTTATATTCCATGGAAATAAACAGCGAACCAATAGGAACTACATTGAACAATATGTGTTGTGGTTGTATATTCCTATATGTTTTAAGGTTTTGTCTTTTTTAAAATATAGGTTATAAATGGTTATATTTAATTAAAACAAGACCTGAAATACGCCTGGGAATACCATCACTTTAGAGTGCACGCATATTTCCAATATAATTTTCGGTGGTTTGAGGTATGATTAGATGACTTTAATATTTATTTATAACTTTAATAACCGTTTTACCGATGAATTTGGGCTAACCTAAAGCTTGTTTGTATACTATTGTTCATCTAACAATAGTAACAGTATAGGTTGTAAAAAATCCTCGCAATTTTATTTACCGCAGCCGCTCTCTTTACAGCAAACCTAACCAATCCCACCCTAATACGCATTTTAATTAACAATTAAAGTATTGTTAAAATCCAAAAAAAGTCTTACGCTTGAAAGGGGATTCGGACACATCTAGGTCTCATCCAAAGCCTAGTATCCTGAACTACTAACGTGAATTGTTTTTAATCCGCTGAAATAAACGTCAAACCAGGAAGCATACTCATCAATATGTGTTGTGATTGGTAGAGTCCCAGGCATATAGAGTTCTGTAATTCAGTTTCACCCTCAAAATTATACAAAACCCTAAATAGGCCACGAAACCAGCCAAACATACTACTTTAGAATGCGCGCGTGTCAATCTGATTTCAGATTTATGGAGGAGAGCTTCGAACATGCCAAATGTGATTTTGTTGAAACCTCAGCGGAACAATCTAATCGTGAGCGTAACTTGTTATTAGAACGACAGTAGTGAAGGCATGTACACAGCTTAGGGTTAAGCTGTGGCATGTACTCCTAGTATTCGGTTAGAAAATCAGTGTTGCCAAGACATTTTGGTAAACAGTAATAGATAGACTTTCGAAAAGTAATAGATTTTGAAGAAAGGTAACAAATTCTTATTGGAGATTAAAAAACTTGCTTCGAAAAAACCATGACGTCACATAGTATGAACTGTAGAAAGTCATCGGATGTACTTTAAAATAGTTAATTATGTGTTAGGCTTCAAATTGTGTTTTGGGACTTTAAATAAACCTAATTTGCTGATTTTTTCTCAATCGGTATTGGTAGATTTGTACAAATAAAACAAGTATAGCGATACAAACCAAATTTAATAATAAAACAAACATGTTCTAGCCAATAAAAGTACATTTTCAAATATATAAAACAATATTTCATTGTGAATGAACAAATAGAAAAATTAAAAACTTCCTGGCTACTATTATACTCTTATAAAAGTATTTCATCACAACTTAAAAAAATATAATATAAAAGTATTCCTGACAACCGGGCGAACGTTAAAAACTCTTGAGTTAGCATATAATATTATAAATAATAATAGATTTGTTCTTTAAAATAAACTTGAAATTGATTACAACATAATTAATAAACAAATTATTATGTTAGGATAAGAAAACAAAATATAAACTTCATAAAAAAAATAAAAATATATTTCTACTACTTTATTATGTAAAATAATAAAAATGTCAACAATTGTCAGTTTAACATTAAAAGTTCATTAGAACCCAACAGAAAATATGCAAACTTACAAGAGGTAGTAAATAAACCAGTAATAAATGCCGCAGCGGCTTCCGATCGCGTATACTCGGACCTACGGCTTCCTCCGCTGAATGACTGCGTTTATTCCCTATACATTTATTCGGTCATTATCCTAAATAAATTTAAAAATACATTTTTTTTTCGCTCATTAAGGTTTTTTAATTTTTTCATTTTCATTCATATATTTCATCAAAGGTAAAAAAGTACTAAATTTCTCCAAAAGGTAACAGATCTGTTACAAGTGTACTAACCTGGCAACACTGCCCAAAACAGAGAAACAAAGTATCGAAAATGCCAAATGTGATTTTACCGAAACGTCAGCAAAACTATTCTTTTGAGAACGATAGTAGTGAACGCATGTATCGATATTTCATATATTCAACATCGATCATCGGATAGGCAACATCGATGTTGACGACACATCCTAAAATATCGCCCATGCCTATTTCAGATGAGTTGAGGTTGGCTTAGCATGTGATTTTATGGCTTTGATTTGATTGACTATGTTTTTATCGATGAACTCCAGCTAACCTAACGCAAACAAAACAGATCCACCTAACAATATAAGTTTATATTTATATCTGCAACTATTCCCGCCAATAACGTTTATTTGGAACATAAACAAATATTGTTAATATTCAGTATGTTCTTCCTGGCTCGGCGGTAAGATACTCGGCCAAAATCGTTGAATCGGCTTTGGATTTTTTTTGCGATTATATTAGGTTAGTATTGGTTAGATTTGCTGCGAAGTACGTAATAGCTTCAACAAAATTTCGAGAAAAGAAAAATTGAATAGTAAAGCAGTATAAAAAAAACCGAAACGGGTTATTTTCAGATATCGTTTTAGGAAAACATCTATAGATAATAAACGAAACCGCTTAACAGTTCCGAATACATTTTTTACGGTTCTTTTCTGCCAAAACGAAGACCTACACTATATACAAAGAAGTCTATTACTTACTGCATTTTTATTAAATGTTGGCACCAAAATAATATTTTTATTATATTGTATTTAAATACATTTGAAAAAAACAATTTTCTTTTTTAGTTTTCCTTAGAAAAAATTGTATCAGGGAATGTTGTGTAAACTTTAACTGGTTCTAGCTAGCCGGTGGAAACCACTCAATACAATGGGGGCATGGAGATATTTTTAAGTAGGAGAGGCTTGTTAAAAATGAGGGTCGGCTGTCTCGCTCAATGGTAGCGAATTATATAAGATTTTGCCATTTTTACATAATAGCTCATAACAGAAAATCTACCAGTAAATTATCATTTTAAAACCTATCTGTATCAGTATCACTCACCTGATCAAGAGAGTTTATTCCTTATTCTAAAATGACACAAATACTTTGAACAACACCCTTATTATATTGTAGGTCTAGATAATTTATCTATTTCTCCCTAATTGGATTTTATTATAATCTTGTTTATAAAATCCATTTATAGTTACCTCAACACAGACTACAAATTGCTGAAAATGTGAAATTTATTAGAGGCGTGCGTGGCCCGTTGTTCCCATACAAAAATGTATATGGAACAACTATCTTTTGCAATAAATTATTGGTTACAAGGATTTTTTCTGTTATGGCTTTAACGATAATGCAGTCGCGCTCTGCCGCCTAACCTAATACCGAGCCTATATATATATATATATATATATATATATATATATATATATATATATATATATATATATATATATATATATATATATATATATATATATGTGTGTTGATTTTTACTCCTTCACGGATGGAAAAATACAATGTGTTTTCATTCCGGGTGTACATCCGTTCACTACTGACGTTTCGCCAAAATCACATTTGGCATTTTCGAAGCTTTCTCTCGCAAAACTGTTCTTTTCAGAACGACAGTAGTGAACGGATGTATACCCGGAATGAAAAATCATATATATATATATATATATATATATATATATATATATATATATATATATATATATATATATGTATATGTATATGTATATGTATATATATATATATATATATATATATATATATATATATATATATATATATATATATACACAATTTTTGCACAAAGTTTAAATTTTGTACAAGAGGGTTACTACATTGAGACTAACTGCTAAGATTTTGTTACAACCTCAATATGGCGGAACAAAGTGACGATCTAATAAAATTATTTAAAAAACGGTGTAAAAAAACTACTTAATTACTAAAATTCAATTTTTGCATAAAAACAGTGTGATGTAAGGATAAACTGGAATATTTTGGTACAAATCAAATGTGGGAGATCGATTTTACCCAATTACCAAGAATTTCTCTCATAATGAATGCTTCCATTTATTAAGGGAAGTGAAACAACACAATTTGTTCCATATTTCACTTTACTTTTTTCTATATTTGTGTTCCTTGATGAAGAGATGAATTAATAAAGGGGGAAGAAGTGCCGTGTAAAGCCAATTTACTGTTTTTTTTTAAGATATTTACACCTCGATTTGTACTTCCCTCGTAGAAGGGAAGTATTGTAATCGCGAAAAATCACCCTATTGGGTTTTTATAGATCTTCACGTTTTAGTGTCCCTAAATGCTAAAAAACATGTTTTTTCAATTCCATTGTTCTGTTGGATTGTATGTCAGTCTGTCCGTCTTTCTCGGCAAATAAGTCATATGAGGATGACCTGGTAACGTTTTGGTAAAAATCCAACATGGGGCAACAAAATGGTGGCTTAGTGAAATGTTAAAATATTACGTAGAAAAAAAGGTACGAATTCAAGTTGGCAAAATAAAATGGCGAATCCAAGGGCAGATCAATAAAATATTTAAAAAATCAGCCTGAAACGTCGTTCTGGAAAGATCAGTTTTATCTGCTTTTAGAACTAACCAAAAACTCTTTGTTCTATAACAGTAAACCATTTGCCAGTAAGGTTTAGCAAAATAAAAAGTTTTAAAGTCTTCAAAAATAGTATAAAAAGGCGTCTAATTGCCAAAACTTATTACAGATATTACTATATCTGAGTGCAATTTGTATGAAAATTTAATTCACTAACTAGTTTGTTATTTTTGGTGATTTTTAATTTTAATATGCTAATTTTACCTATATAATTTTTTTTTTATTAAAAGCTGTTGAGACAATGAATAACAAGTAGAACATATTTATGCTAAACATTTTTACTACAGTGAATCTTCATAATATGAAAAATTAATTTTCACTTATAGTTCTTTTTGTCTACACTGGAACAAAGTTATGACCATTATGCATTTAAAGATTTAATCTATATTTAGTATTACTATTTTCCTACAGCTTTGTAAAAATAATATTGTCCTTACACAACAAAGCACATATTGACTGATTGATATTTGTAGTCTGTGACCTACATACTTTCTTACGTACCGCTATAGCCACCCCTTCTGCATGTATTGGCAAGTTGCCTATCTTAAAAAGAAAATGTATTTTGATCAAATTCGATCTTTGATTAAAACGACTGAAAAAGAATGGGTTGTTTTCTTAATCAATTAAAAGTCCGAATGCAAATTTCATGCAAACAAAGATAATAAATACATTAGGAAATCTAAGAAAATTGATTAGCAAAGCCCTTACAATACTGATTTACTCATGATTGTAAAATGTTTTAAAATTTCAACTTAGACCTAAAAAATATTGTCACTTCATATATGTACCTGGACCTAAGTGATTTTCTTGCTTTTCTTCCTAATAAAAAATTTAAAAAAAAACACATCTTATGTTTAGTTTATAGGTAATTTATTTTACATATAGTACTTAATATATTATTAACACCTAAAAGGTATTGAATCTAAAATGGAAAAAAAAAAAAACATTTTTTATTTTCAGATATACCTATTACCATGAATATTACTTTTATAAACAGTGTGAAAAGTTGTAGGCTGATTCAGTTTTAGTAGTAATATTGGGTTTTTTGTTTAAATATTTTCAAAACTGAAAAAATAAAAGAAAAATCCTTATCGAAACAGGTATGAATATTTTCAGAATCAAAATGTATCCAAGAAAGTACCTACTAGCCTATAAACACATTATTAAAATAAATATTTCACCTTATAAATATTCTAATATATCATTAATTAGTTCAAGAGAAAATAAATGCTATTTTAAAATTTTAAGGTAGCAATTAGTGGCGGCTCATGACTTCTAATGCCTATGACAAGGACAGTTTTCAATTTTTTAACAATATGAAAATTACATAGGGGAACTGCTCTGATGATATTTACAATATATGACTCTATTTCTCCTATTAGTGTAGCTGCCACTTCAAGTACAGAAAATGCAGAGATGTTGAAAATCATTGCAATAAAATGCCATACTGGGGTCACTCATATATTATTAGTTTAAAATGTACATAATTTTGATACTTTTCCCTTTCAACATAAATACTGGAGTCACATTTTTAATGCCATATTTATTATTAGGAAAAATAAAACCTGCTTGCTCCATTTATTTTCAGAGGTAAATGAACTGCATATATCGACTAAAGACTTTGAGCTAAAAATTTTACTGGAAACGGTGCTATTGTAATTTCTGTCAAGAGCTGCCGCTAAATCTATTCGAATCCTAAAATTGTAAAAAAATTAAGCATTTTCAGAAAGTAAACATTCAGTCAAAAATTGAAAAAGTACAAACCTTAGGAATAATTCAAATCTACAGACAATTATCACTTAATTCAACTCAGAATCAAACAGGCATTTTCTGCTGCTTATCTAGTGTATTCTATTTCTCGCTATAAAATAAATATAAAATCTAAGTGTAAATATCTATGACAGTGTAAATACAATTTAAAATCAGTACATTATGAGACCATAAAAGTAAGCTTTCATTTTATCTTTTAAAACTTTCACCTTACTTGTTTTCAACATTTGATTCTGAGGATTTTTCACCTCCTCCAGCTTCATAGAGACCTTTATTCTTGACTAAATACTCTGCAAGAGCACTAATGGGTTCCGAGGGCCTCTCCTTAGCCAAATAAGATAAAGCACTCATAAGTATTGGTACTACAGTTTGGTCTAGATATTGTCTTGTTGGTAAACTGCTTAAATCAATCCTATTCTTCTTAACAGCATTTTCTTGATTTTCCATTTCTATATGTATAAAAAAATATTGTAGATCTAAAATATTTGTATAAGAATGACCTATTATTATTTAGTTAGGAGCAGATGGGCCATGGTCATAAAAACAACATTTTTAAAAATCTATCAAATTAGGAACTTCAGAACATTGATGATCAAATAGTTTATTAGACTTATTTTTCTGAAAGTTAAATGATAGAAATACATAATCTTACTTATTTCTTCACATCCCAATGAAGCTGATTAAAAAGTAAACTAAAAAGTACCTAATTACCCATTTGGTTAGAATACCAAAGTAGAAAAAAGACAATGTAGTTTAGAAAATATTTTAAAAAACAGTGGATTTATTAGAAATTAAAAAGACATTCCACTCCTTCAATGAAATATAGAACTTTATTGTTGAAACTAACATTATTGGTCTATGTTCAGAAAAGTAATCAGGTATACCTACTTGAAGCTATACTATAGTTCTAAATGTCGGAATAATATCAAATTGAATATCCTCCGATGACCGGTAAAATAGTCACTACCATCATATTAATGAGTCACAACAGAAGGCTGGTATCATATTCTATATTAAATAACACACTGATATCTTGAGATACTCGACATCCCCAGGTTGAAGTTGAGAAAAGTATCCCGAGCCCATTTCTAGTGATATGCAGATCCTCCATATATGTATGGAGGATCTACATATGCACATGGAACCAACTCTTATGTTCCTGAGGAGTAAGTATTTCATATATGGGAGGCTGAAGAACTGAGTGTTAGAACAAACATCAGTATTTTAAGAGGCAACATTGTGGGCTAAGATTTTAACTTATGTTCCTAAGGAGTAAGTGTTTCATATATGGTAGGCTGCAAAACTGAGTGTTAGAACAAAAATCAGTATTTTAAGATTGTGGGTTAATATTTTAATGGGGACTTTAACTTTGCAAGAGAAATTGTTTAATCAGTGAAGTAATTCAGATTATTCCCAGGGAAGTAGAAAGGGGTTCGTGGATATTCATTTTAAAGTATTTAAAAAAAAGCAAAGGTTTTGAAATATATTCCCACAAAGCCAATTCGTCCTACTGTGGGTAAGTGGTTTTAACCCTTTTAATATAGACAGGGATGGAAACTAAAGCAACTCTGTGATAGTATGCTGTACATTGTTGCTGTATGCTACTGAATTTATGAATTACTTGACAAAAATATACACACTTGTCTTAGGATCTACAAAAAGAAACACCACATGGCATTACAATTTTTTGCTATTCGTAGATGGTTGATCACATGATCGATGTGTGAGCAATTGTGCACCACCTACATACACAATTTATAATTTTTTGCTGGCTGACTGTTCACATAAACAAAGAACTTTCTCAACTTGTTACCTACTGCTTGTAGTAATATTCATCCCTGGCTCTTGCTGAATGAGCACTGAGCAGTTTGAAGAAAAATACACTAAATGAATGCATAAAGATAATGCCACATCTCCAATCAACAGCACTGACTACTATCATTTTTCAAAAAACATATTGCAGCTAGTCATAAATAAATTTTAAATTTAAGTAAGCAAGTTTATATATAACTTCATTTTTATCACACTTTTTTAAGTTTCAAATTTCTTTTAGCAACCAAATTTTGAAAATTATTTAATAATTGAATTTAATGCTGCTCACTCAAGAAGTTTTAATTATATTTATTTTTCAATACTATTTAAGTAAAATGAGCATTAAGATTCAGATGAAGCCATATTTTTGAAACATTGTACA
Organism: Kuschelorhynchus macadamiae; assembly: GCA_030620095.1. NCBI lineage: Eukaryota > Metazoa > Arthropoda > Insecta > Coleoptera > Curculionidae > Kuschelorhynchus > Kuschelorhynchus macadamiae. The sequence goes on from JAUTXW010001551.1 coordinate 98,972, forward strand.
TACTCTATATCGTACAATCCTGGAAGTTGAGGCCATTCAAAATGCATGTGCACAAATTATCCATTATTAATCAAAAAAATAAATAAATATACCTACCTATCTAATTGAATTCTCCTGAATAAAACTGATATGGGTTTCACTTGGGAAAATTTCGTTCTCAAAATAATTTAAGAATGTCTTAAACGTTTAATACAATTTCTCAGTTATTCAAAATCTCATTTAATTAAATGCAATACAAAGAACGAGTCCTAGTTCTGTCTAGGACTCTGACTCTAGAGATGTTTTGGTTTTATGATGGGTTAGTAAACGAAAACGAGATTGTACTTAATGCTGCGACCACACGTACGAAAATAATCTTGGCCAGTAGGATTGTTTCATGGAATGTCACATAACATTTTTGTAACAAACGGTTATGTCGAAATGTATTAAATCCGCAGAAGAGTACCAAATTAAAATTGTATGCAAATTGCAGTGATACCAATACTCCCATAATTATAATTTGAGGAATCAGCGCATATATTTCTTACTCTAAATAAAAGCGTATAATTTCAAAATTTTAGGAAAAAACAAACAAAAATTTTAGAACCATTGACTTGCAGCAAAATTATAAATAGGACAAGGGCACAGGCTACTTTTAGCATCAGCTGTTTGCACTTATAACATAACACATTTTAGAAACACCCACATAATCTGAAAGAAGTCGGAAGTCCCATAATTTTGAACAAAGGAGTCCACAATTTGATTATTGGTTATTGCCAATACTGTTTAAGAGGGATATTATGATATTTACTACAAGATTTTCTATAGAATTATTATTTTTGCAGTATATCTTGATTGATTATAGATACTTTTTTAATTTTAATTACTTCTTTAATGAAAATTTACGGGGATAAAATTATCTATTTATATGCCTACTATTTTAAGTGTATCAAATTTGATTCAAGAGTACTCATTGGAAAACTCCTGTGAGCGGGTAATTTTTTTATTAAAATTCGACCCTTGCGCACAAAAGTATGTAACACAGCACAATACAGTGCACAAGACCTTCAATGGTTGGAGGATGATACCAAACCAGTGAAATATATACTACGTAACTATATATTTCTCTGTACCAAACACATTACTTATAACTTTAATGCGGGTTTTAGCTGCAAACCTGAGCTATCTTAAAGCTAACGGGACAGATCCACTAACAGTATAGATTTTGTTAAAACAAAATCCTTGTTTTAATATAGACTCGTAATTCGGCCTGCTTTACAACACACCTAAATATGCATCTTTATTAATGATTTAATTACAGTTTTATAGTCCTGTTAAAAACAATCATACGCCTGAAAAGAGTACCTTACCACCGAGCTAGGAACCCCATGCATAGGGTGGGATTAAAGGGAGGACTAAAGGGGTTATAACTCCAGGCCCTGAGGTAGGTAGAGGCTCCAGCACAGAGGCCGCGCGATGTTTTAGGGTTATATTGTTATTTCTTGATTGTTGGGGCGGATACTAGTCCATTTGCCAGATTGCTCCCCGTCCGAGGCTTACTCGCTTGATCCGGCGACCCTCGGAGTGGGATACACCGTATTCCAGTTTGGGGACGTTATCGGAGGGATGTCCGGATGGCGAGCTCTGAACTCCCGGTCACCCTGTGTATTTTAATATCTTTAAATTTGTCTTTCTTAATAAACTCTTCTAATGCATCTTGTCTTCCACTAGATGCCCCTTGAGAGTACTACTGGTCTCACGAGATAACCTTTTCTTTCAAGCTATCCCCTTACCCCTCCCACTCCCGCCACATAGCGCCCATTACGCTAATATTCTATGTAGAAGTGCGACACACGAACGGGATAGAATACAGGAACAACTAGGCCTCACACGTTCACAGCGTCTGCTCTCTTTCTAGCAGGGTCGTTAGTTTCCACTCTGAGCGTTTGAGTCTTTGTTTTACGGTCATTCATTACCGAATAGGCGTAGGTTCAACATGTGATTGATTCTCGGCGAAGAGAAAAGAGTAGCTGATCAATGGAGAACGTTTTTTTAAATTATTATGTATTTTGATGCGCGACCAAGAAGCTTCAAATACTTAAACCCTAATGGTTTTTTTTGGATCTTCATTTATCTATTTCTCATAGTCGCTACCGCAAAACCTCACCCGATTCAGGGGCTTCTGGACACTTCTAACCCCAGGCCCCATAACTACTTAATCCAACTCTGCCCATGCCGGACATTCAACAAAACTTGCTTATATACAACGGAAATAAACAACGGACTAACAAAATTTTTATGATGGTTTACGGCTTTAGTGATAGTTTTACCGAACCTGAGCCACCTAACACTAACGGGACAGATCCACCTACCAGTGCAGGTCCTTGTTTTAATATAATCTCGGAATTCGGTTGGCGCACTACGGCGCGATTTCTTTACGGCAGAACTAACCAATCCTAACCTAACCTAATACGCATTTTTATTAATTTTTATATGTTCCAAGAAAGCCCATGCAAAACATTCAACATTACTTGTTTATACTCCACCGAAATAAATGGCGAACTAATAATAATAATAAACTGCGTTGTGATTAGTATGAACCGTCGGCAACTCAAGGCTACCGGAGAACTGGGATTAAACAACAATAGTTATGCATTTTTTTTAGCATATTTTTTTTTTGGAGTTAACTTCATTTATATTGTATTTATTGTAACTAACCAATAACCACCAGTCTTCCGGTTCATCTCGTCGAATGCAGACCTCTGTGTTATTAACATAAGTGGTTCCACGTGTTCGGTTTTGCTGCTTTATTTCGGGGGGAAACGGGAGACTCAACCGCTCAGTGTGGAAACTAACGACCCCGCTAGAAAGGAAGCAGACGCTGCGAACGTGTGAGGCCTAGTTGTTCCTGCACTCTATCCTATCCGTCTGCCGCAGTTCTACATAGAATATTAGCGTAATGGCCGCTATGTGGCGGGAGTGGGAGGAGTAAGGAGATAGTTTGAAAGAAAAGGTCATCTCGTGAGACCAGTAGTACTGTCAAGGGGCATCTAGTGGAAACCAAGATGAATTTCAAAAATTAAAAAGTTTATTGTAAAAGTCGGGGTGTTTCGGGAGCTCAGAGCTCGTCATCCGGACACCTTATCAAACCGTGCTGGCAATTGCCGAGCAGCAACGCCAAAGGTCCACTACTAGTGGGCAAAATAAACAACAACAACAACCAATAACCACAAGAAGGCAATAATTGACATCGGAAACATGCGGCTTTCATTTGCAGCATACAAAGTTATAATAACCAATTGGTAAAATCTTGGTTATCTGTGCTTCGGATTCTACAAAGAACTCATCCCCTTCAGCACAAAAACCTTTACGCTAGGAATCCAAACTTCGTGAACGCGTAGATTGCAGGTATTTCCGGGAATTTACTTCGTTCGTTTCTATAACGCATGGCAGAAGAGTAATTTTTAAAATCTGTCAGAAAGTAGTTATACGTTTGATATTGTTGATTCGGAAGAATGGGAAATCTGATGTTTGTCAACGTTAAAGAACAGAGGTTTATTAACATTTTTGAATAGGGTCTTGAACCCGTTAATATTTGAATACCTCTGAAAGAACTAGTAAATTGTTCTAGAAAAGACAGAGGTAATGTAATGTCACTTTTCGGTTGGCATATGGTTCTCGATCAGTACGGAGCTATAAATTTGCGCTGGCGCATCCTGGTTTTTATTTTTTTAGGAAGCTGTGGAAAAGCTAAACAGCCCAGGGTGCAAAATCTCTCCCTTAGAAAGAACGAAAGTGTTGCGAATGTGATAATTCCTAGTTTCGGGAATTTACTGTAGTTGTCTGTGCCAGTTATTACATGGTATAGGAAACGTGGAGGCCATTTCGAGGCGGGAATTTCTGATGAAATTTGGAAGAAAAGGTTTGAAGTCATGATGCCTTGCATCGTGATAACATATTAAGCACAGAATTTGGTTGTCATTATATGAACTAAGAGTGCGGTCAGTGCCCTAGATGCCCCAGAATGTGCTGGCAAATCGTCTCGAAATCGGTCTGATATCATTAATCATAAAAGAAAGCCGGTCTACGATGATTAAGCAGGAAGTGTTAAAATAACTAGGCTACGTCTTTGTCTATGAGAGATTTCAGTTTCTGGTACAGTCGTTTTTTATATACTCATAATTGTGTTGGCGCGCTTTCTCTACAGCGGGCCTAACCAACCCTAATCCTCATTTTTGATAATTATAAGTTTTGTTTAAAAAAAACTTAAAAAGGTCATACGCCTGAACGGGAATTTGAACACATATCTCCGAATCCAAAGCCGAGTATCCTACCGACGCTTTAGCAACCACATGTCAAATGTTCGACAAAACATTTTTATACACAGTCCCTCGCCAACAGTAACCAATCGAATCACATGATTTAATTTGCTTTTACAACTTGTTTATAGATATAACTTATATTTTAAAAAATTATCTACCAACATCGAAAAATACGGAAAGAAAAATTAAGTTTGACGTAAACGAATGAAGTAACTTTCATTGTGTTCCTGGCTTAACAAGGACTACGGTGTGCTTCCTATTGGTTCGTTATTTGGTATAAAGTATAAACAAGTGTTGTTGAATCTTCAGTATGAGTTACTGCGATAGGATTCTCGGCTTCAGATTTAACGCATGTCTGTTCGCATCTCCGTTCAAGGAATAGCTTTTTTTAAAACAAATCTTATATTAAATAAAAATGCGGATTATTTATAATTTAGGTTAGAATTGGTTGGTTAAGTTTGCTGTAAAGAAAGCGCGCGGTAGCGTGGCAATGATATAAGGATTGAACAAAATTCCAGGTCTATATTAAAACAAGTTTCTCTTACCTATATTGTTAGGTAGCGTTCCGTTAACATTAGGTTGGCCCAGGTTCGTCGATAAAACCGTCACTAAAGCCATAAATCGAAAATCTGATTTTAATACAGAATTTAGTAGGTATGTTATTTTGCCACTAGCTGCGCTGTTATCAGGAGCTATCCGTGAGAAAGAACTTTGCATGAAGGTACGCCCTTATGTAATAAAGCGCGAAAAAGCAGAACTTTGTAATTTTTTTAGCGGATTGCCGGAATAGTTAGGAACGTTAGTACAAATGGATGATATACCTTAATTAATACGCAAGAGTCTACCCAGATTAATTTAACTATTATGATGGTTTTATCAACGAACCAGGTGTTAACCCAACAGCACAGATACTCTTAACAATATAGATGTACCTAACAGTATAAAACATGCTTCTTATTTTTTATAACGTTATTAAGAAACAGTTGAAAGTATGGGAAACTGTTTGGGAACGGGGCATTCAACATTATTTAATCCTTGAAGGCTATTTTTCGCAGACCTATTATGAAGCAATTATTATGATTCTCATAATAATTGCCCCATAATATGTTTTTATCAGTGACACAGGTTCCGTTTTAACAACGGTCTTGAGAAACAGTTGAAAATATAGGAAACTAGTACATATAACAAAATATACTAGTCAACAAAATACATGTGCATGGTTTTGTTTTTTATTTATTATATTCCTTTTATTTTAAATAATTTTAATTTTTAAATAAACGTTTGATATCTTTTCATATTATAACAACCACATAAGATAAAGCTTATAAAAATCTATCTACAGCCAATAAGTGACTGCCTAACTACTGCGAACGTTTGTCATTACTACAGCAATTAGTACAGTCAAAACAACATTGCTAGCTCTTTGAATTCCATTTCCATCCACTATTCGAAGACATTTGTTCACGAAGTGCTATAACTTCATCAAGAAGCCTTTTCTTCTCTTCAAGAAGTTTGCTAATCTAAAAATAAACAAATATACGTTAGCATAAAACTAACTCCAAATAAAATAGATGATCCAACACATGAAAAATAAAAGACTCCCTAAATGGATCTCAACCAGTATAATTCGGATCCATCGAGACATTTCCGCGTAGCTTAGAGACAGAGTTGCCAATCCGCGATGCGCAGCTTCCGACCTGCGGATTTAATTCGTTTATATATCGGTTTTTTTAGCTATTGACCGGCAATCCTATTTATTACTATTATTTCTATAGAGTTGTAGGCGACACAAGGCAATGAAACTACTCTGTTTGCAGTTTTTCATTTTTTTTTGTTTTTAGTATGTTATGATTGTTCTCAGGTACACAGAAAAGTATTTGTATTGCACTTCTTTCGTATATCTCAATGAGATAGTGGATGAGCCTGTAGCTGGAGGGAGAGCTCATGAATCCTCTGGGTAACGGTCTTTCTATAAGGCTAGAAATTAAGAAGTGATGAGCAATAGCAAGCCAAGTACGATAACCACGACCAGGCAGGCATCAGCTCTGCACGTCATCATTCCTTGTATTTTTGAAAGTATAAAAAATTTATCGCTGTAAGCTTGAAATTTTAATACGACTTAGTCAATTTTTTATAGCATCAAAAAAATTGACAGGCGATTTCGATGAGCAAAAGAAACCTAACAGGTGAATCGAAAGGTGTGCATATATAGGCAAAATTGTCTGTAACAAAAAATATGGTGGGAACCTATTTTTTAATGCTGATTATGGGAAAAATAAGCAAACTTCTATTTAAAAAATTTAATCTTGGCCATTTTGTTTTTGATTTTGACCGTTTTTTTTTCGAATCATCTCTTATGAGATTTATGGATATCATTAACCTTCCAACGACCCATGTAGTCGACCCTTTTTTGTTTTTCAGTTAAGAGTAAATAGTTTTTCCATTTTCACTTTTTAGCAATTTGTTGAAAACTGTTTGTAGGACTTTTTTGTAATAACTCGATAGACCAAGACTTGTTTTATTTGAAACTTCATTTGTATCTTTAAAACTTTAAAAATTGGGCGTGGCTAACTGCATCAAGGTTAGATTTTCATTATAATAGGAGCGAGATGGGAAAAGAATCAGAATCAGCTGGTGGACAATACCCAAGAGGGTATTTTTTGTTTTGTTTTTAATTTTTTCTCCATTAACGGGTCGAAGTAGTCTTTTTTTTTTTGACTTTCGGAAAAAAAATTGTACCAGGCGTATTTTTGGACGCTGATCATGGGAAAAACAAGCAAAAAATTTTAGCTGAAAAATTTGTCTTTGAACATTTTGTTCTTGATCTTGATCTTTTTTTTTCGGAGCCCATAATTACTATATTATGAAATGTATGGGTGTCATTAAGCCCACAATTACCCATGTGGACCCTTTTTTCTTTTCTAGTTAGAGATATCGTTGCTTTATATGCTTTCTAAACGAAACGGGTATACACAATTTCTTGTGTTGAAGTATATATTGGACAAACTGGACAATCCATATCTTCAAGGCTTAAGGAACATGAACGATATATTAGAAAAATTGTACAATCTGTTGTATCCGAACACCAACATTCGATTGAACGCGTCATAAATATTAAGAAAGACAAAGTTATTGCGTCGATTTCGGGATTCTATAACCGGAAAATTGAAGCGTCTATTAAAATCTATAAGCATCCTAACAATTTTAATAAAGATACGGGCTACAGTCTACATCATACGTGGAAACCGATCGTTACACCGGGTCCCTGTCCAGTGAACACAGCTTCATGGGTGGCCTAAATCTCTCGACATTATTTAGTGTTTCGATCTCGCCAAATAAAGATCCCTGAAGTTGCCTCGTGTAATAGAAGCCGAAACGTCTGAAACTGATTTGATTTTGACACGGTCTAACCCCAAGAACCATGATTTCTTAACTGATAAGGGAGTTTTTTCATACAAGTTAAGATTTAAACTACTTACGTCATCTTGTGCGCTTTTTAAATGATTTCTTAGAACATCGCTTTCTTCTTTAGCTTTTCTAAGAGACCTATTTTCTTCTGATATTCGCTCAAAAGCTAAGAGTTTTCTTTTCAGTTCGTCGTTATCTGATATTAAACTTGATAATCTAATTGAATTTGATTGTTCTTTTTCGTGAGCTAAAATAATAAATGCGTTTATCAGAAAGATGTATCGATTAACGAATTTTTATTTATATATCGTGAAAGGAAATAACTAAAAATATTTTAACACGCGTAGGTACACGTCATTTTAAGCAAAAAATCCTACAAAACTAAATATAATATAAAACTAAAACATTTCTAAAAAAAAATAAATATTGAACTTATTTTGTGGTAATTTAAGCCTATTACTAAATATTTTATTCATTTTATTACCAATAGTTTGATCATTATAATCCCAATAATTAACAATTTCGTTAAAATGCTGCAAAATTAAAAAGAAATATTTAAGTACTCGATGACCCTTATTTTGAACACAAGGGGACCCTAAGCCTACTATCCCCATCTTGCCCATGCTTCGCCGGCCCCCGCCCCAATGAACCCTACGGCAATTCAATAGCAGATCCCCTCAAGTGCAGCTCTGTATTGGGGCCCTCACAGTCCTACTCTTAATCCTGGCCTGACACAACTCAACAACACGGAATGATATCCACCTGTCGCTGCCTTTGTTTTTCTCTAAAATGTCACAGTAAACAGATAAGAGCTTTTCAATATTAGGCAAAAAACTATTTCATTTGTACCTTCTTGTGTAATGTAAATGCCTATTTATGTTTATGTAATTCGAGATACGGTGATTTTAACCTCCCGTTTTATTCATTTGTGTTAGAAAATGTATACAACAGTTGAATGTGCTTGTTTACCATAATGGAAACATTTACAAACAGAAGACTACGAAACTATAAAACATTTGCCTCAGTATCAATGAGTTACAGAAACAGGAAACGTAATTCCCACACACAATTCATTAAATTTTCATTTTTGGGGTTACAGTTAAGAGATATTTCACTCATAAAGCCATAAAGTGTTTCATTCCTTTACCAATATAATATTTAAACTTTAACACACGGTTAATTAAAAATGAATACAAAAAATTACTCTCTCATCCTCAAATTAACGTTTGATAGTCATAAATCCTTTATTATTGAATTTTTTTGTTTTCTTATTGCCGCACTTCTCCTAGTATCAACCCTGTATAATAATCACCGATTGGACTCCCACGTCATAACAAGAACTGCAAAGCCTGAACAGGGGGGCATAGGAAACATTTTTTTAAAGAGGTCAGAAATAGTATTTTTTTTAATATCCGACTGTTCTACAAAATTATTGCAAATAACTTAAGACCTTTATCTGCTCTTGAAAAAATTATATTATCTATGTTACCTTTATTAACTATGTAATCATCAGCGAAATGAACTTTAATGTTTTTGAATTTTTTAATGAAAATTGCATTTGATAATAGACGTTTTTCGGTATTGATAAGCTGCATATTTTGTGACGCTAATTCACAATAAACTTTTTTTTAAGAGTATAATTAAGACCTTTCATTAACAAACAAGATTTGTCTGTTGTAAAATTAACATCAGATAAATTAACAAATTTATGGTGGAATCTATGGTCTGAGAATGTAACATTTTTATTACTATTTATAATAATATAATCTTTATTATTTTATTGGTACAGGTATCTGAGCATGTTTTATGGGTACTGACAGGCAGTTAAAATCATTTTTAAATTATATAAACAACCTACACAAAAATATAAAATTTACAGTTGAGTTAGAAAATAATAAATTAATTTCTGAGACTTGGCAAAAACTATTAAGAATACTAAATCCTTGTTTCAAATTTCCCATACACCATCTCATACAGACATTACAATACACAGTACATCTAATAATCATTTTGCACATAAAATATCAGCATGTGTTCATAGATTGAACAACATATCTCAAGTGCTGACAAAACTTAATTTAACACATTAATAAACGATCAATTAGACCTAAATAATTCCCCAATGTTAAATCTTAATTAGACTATAACGTAAAATCCCAAACACTATACCAGCATAATATCGGCAATTGTAAAAATGGTTTCGTCTATTTAATACCTAGAGTTTGTGTGAGATTTTTATTTTATTTAAGATCTATCATCTTATGAAGCCACATTTTGACAAAACAATTGTCATGCACTTTTTGTAAGATAATTTTAGTGGAAATTTTAAAGAATTATTCTTGTTTACTTAGTTAAGGCCTTTTAACTGAATTATGAGGGATACTTATTTTGATACTTACTATATTTGGGTGAGCACTGCTGATTAGGGTTCTTCCATGTAATATTAAAAATACCATCCTCAACTCGAGTAATATATAGCTCTACTATATTCAAATCGATTGGCACGGGTCCAGGAGAGGTAATATTCACAGGAGGTCTGTCTTCTACAAGATGCACTTTAATGTTATCGACGGATATCTACAATTTTACAGCTTAAAGTTATTATAAGACATATACGATATTGCTATAAAATCTTGACATGAAAACAACTGATATAGATATCCCGCCCCTATCGGTCAGGATGGAAACAAGACTCAGTAGAATCGGAATTATATAGATTTGGCATGTTTCACCGTTTGTTTTTTTAACTGACCGATTTAAAACAAATAAACAACGATTTTGAAGTCTGCTTCGTATTTCTAGGGCTACCAAACTACTATAACAAAAGAAAATATATTTAAAAATAGAAGACATTTGGTATGCTCTACCATTGGTTCAAAATCTACACGCTCTTGATTTTTTTTTCAGATGGCTGTTTAATTCTGTTAATGCTACACTGTATAATGAAAAAAAAAAACATGTTTTTAATAAAGACATTTGTGGTGTGTCCCCGTTTTTTGATTTTTTTTTTTGGTTTCTAGGGAGCTGGCCTTTTAGGGCTACCCCTTTATTCTGAACAATCAACGCACACACACATCTGTACAAACATCATTATTTTTTTCTAAATATATGTTTTTCGTATTTTAGGGGCAAACATCGATTAAACTGAACAAAACCAGACACTTGAGTGAGAGGTACATATGTATATATTTTTATAACAGCATACATGCCAGCAGTATATTTATACTGAACTAGCCAAATAATACTATAAGTAAAAACTTACATGAAAACATATTTTTCAACTTAGTGGATTTACTGAAGCTTTCTGTCTATATTAAATTTAGTCTTTCCTCTATAATATATATGATATACAAAGTTTGGAATTCTTGCAATCGAGAAGATATTTGTAAATATCTGGACCTACATATATCAAATTAATTTGTTAAAGTGTTTATTCTATCCATCACGGTCTACCTCAAAAAGGGCTATATGTATAAAAACGACTAAAATCTGTATTTTTTGTTGAAACTTGATTTTACACAGTCTCTGTACTTCCGACAAAAAAAATTCATCCTTAACTCCGATCGGACTAAATTGTATGTTAGTCTTTAAAGGAAACATAGACATTTCTTTGGTGTTTCACTCGATCCACCTAGGATCAACCGTTCATATGCTATAGGGCCAAATGTAAAATCACAGGGAATAGTTATTTGCCTAACAAGTGCGGAAAGTGGTATTTTTCCGCCTAACAAGTGCGGAAAGTGGTACTTCTCCGCACGCCGGAGTTCGGTCAAGCTTGAAAAAACACTTTCCGCATGTTAGGTACAAAATTTTTTCTGCGATCGATATAGTACTCAGATAAACGTCAATTAGATTTGAGTTCAATAATAATATACTGCAATTACAAAAATGATTGAGCTTCTTCAAAAAAAATACTTACTTTGCAAATATTTCACCTTAATGAGTTGTTTTAGATAAGACATTCATTAACTTAACAAATGGCGCGGAAAAGTTACTTTTCCGCGCGATTTAACATAGAAAACATTTTCTCGAAATTCAAAATTAAGTGGCAACTTCAAATGTTAACCGCAATTTGAAGTTACGGATTAATCAGGTTTTCCTTAAAGCGATTGTAGTTTTTGCATTATATACTTTAAGGCAGGATTTCCTCAACGTAATATTAAATAACTTAAGTAAGGTTTTACAAAACTACTATATAAACAATATTTCATCTTATGGTGGAGGCATGTAAGGAAAAAACCTCCAACGCCGGTCACGACGCTTTTATTTAAGTGCGATAAAAAACGGAGGTTTTCAGGTCTTAGGTTTTCATTAAAAGATTAAAAATGTAAAGTTTTAAGTATGGATTTCATATATCTAAATTTGTAACAATTAAAATGGGCATTAAACCAGGAATAAACACACAAAAAATCACAACCAAAAAACTATTAGGATTAGCTTAATCAGGGGTATCACTCAGAGGGTGGTCAGGGCAGCCGTTTCGAGTTGCAAGCAAATACGGCATACCTCTATTCAGACCAAAGACTGCCGGTAAAATTCTTTGCAGCCCGTCATTGGGTAGGAAGCTTATCGTTTATTGGCCGCCTCAAGGTCACAACGCATATCACATGTTTTTGCTGCGAGCTGCTATTGGATTGGATGGACCGTGACGAAAACATCACTTGCAATAACGGTTGCTTGACGTAGTAGCCGTCGAAAGCCAAATTTACGACGGAACGCGGATAATATATTATGCACTTTCAGAGAATAGCTAATATATATTATGTGGTATTGTGTAAGCGCTTTGTCGGAGTAAATGAAACTATGAGAATTAAAATTATTATTTTTTGAAAGTTGTTACCAGTGATACTGTTCTTATTAAAAAAATTGCCCCTGATTTCAACTGTAATACAAAAGGCATCTTTTTTTTAAGTAAACGTTGAAAATAGTTGGTTGTTCCCCCCCCCCCCCATTAAAAGTATCTAGGGACGCCCTTGAGCTTTCTATGTATATATGTACACGCTGGAGTACCCCATATCCATCGGTCTCTAGCTACTAAACGGTGTGTTCTTTTTAAATACTACTTGAATGATATATACAGATCAGATAGAGCTAAACTTTAAAATGATTTGAGAACATACAGGGTGCATCGTAAATACGGGAAATATAAGTTACGTTTTTAAACATAATACTCTGGATTTTATTATATCTTTAATTCCCAATAAAAATTTAGGCAAATTGTATTAAGGATATAAACATATTCTAATTTCTCAAAAAAAAAATTGTTTTCAGAGTGAATGAACGACACTACTAGACTAGAAAATACACAGAAAATATATTTAATGCGGGTACACGATCCGTCGATATCGTGCGTACTTTAATGAGAGTCGGATTTTGGGTGAATCCCCATATCCATCGGTCTCTAGCTACTAAACGGTGTGTTCTTTTTAAATACTACTTGAATGATATATACAGATCAGATAGAGCTAAACTTTAAAATGATTTGAGAACATACAGGGTGCATCGTAAATACGTGAAATATAAGTTACGTTTTTAAACATAATACTCTGGATTTTATTATATCTTTAATTCCCAATAAAAATTTAGGCAAATTGTATTAAGGATATAAACATATTCTAATTTCTCAAAAAAAAAAAAATTGTTTTCAGAGTGAATGAACGACACTACTAGACTAGAAAATACACAGAAAATATATTTAATGCGGGTACACGATCCGTCGATATCGTGCGTACTTTAATGATTCACCCAAAATCCGACTCTTGTCGGAATCGTCGCATAACGAAACACACAGACGAACTGGGTCCTCCTTACTATGTGGGTATTTCCAAATCGTTGCATCAAATCGACGCATCAACGAATGGTGACTAGCGGGCTTTATATGCATGTGTTAATTGTGCTTGACGTGGCTGCCACGGTGATAAAATCAAAAATTCTATAGAACTTTTTTAAAGGAAATTTTATAAGCTTTTATTTCATAGACCAGTATATTTATCGCATGACAAAGATAAAATGATTTATCGCACAAAAACGCATCTTCTTCTACGAATTTATATATTTAGAGAGTGGTAGAATTTTTGATATATTTTTTCCATTCAAAACTACCTACAGCCTAGATCTTACCTTAAGAGGTAATGGAATGGTGATGAACTCGTCTTCAATAAAATCAGCCAAGCCTGTAGCAGTACTCATATTCAATCCTAACGTTAGATCTTTAACTTCCACTGTTAAACAGTCAACGAAAACTTTTCTAATGTTATCCTTATCAGTTAAATCATATTGTGGTAACAAACTAGGAGAAGATAAGGCCAAAGTGTGGTCTAGCCTAAGTTTTACTTTTGCAGTAGAAGTGTTATTCTCTGGATTTTCCGTCCATCCTCTTGATCGCATGCTAAATTTGCCCTGAGAACAATATTAATAAATAACGGGTATTTTGAAAGGGATGGGTGTAAAATCAATGGCCTGTCAAAGAGACTAAGTATTGCAAAATTGTTCTGTTAAGTATTTTCCACAATGTTACTCAACATACCAGGTAAATAATGATTCAAGCACTGATACCCAGATTCACTAAAACTATTATTATATTTACAAAAATTATTTGATCCATTATTTCATACGCCATCTTAAATCTTTGTGTGAGCTTAAGTGTCAACAATGTACAGGGATGTCCTGAAGAGAAAATACTGGGAGAAGAATAACTACAAATTTTAAATTTTACCAACAGATTTTGACCCATGCCAATACAATATTTATTCCATGACATAAAAAATAGAAAGAATGGCTCTTCCAACAGAATAAAATATTGGGTGTGGGGGCGGATTACCCCTATATGTCCGTCCCTGACAATGTGACGTGAATATATTTTATGTCAATTATTAAGTTCACAGTGATATAAATCTCACGAGTTTGAAATAAAAACCCACTGAAATCTATATAGTGAATACAGCTGCAAACGTTTTCATAAAATGTTAAACTCGCTTTTATATGAAACTTAAGTTCTTTATATTTGTGAAAATTAAAAAAAAAAGAGCAAAAAGTAAAAAATAAAAAGAAAATATAATTAATTCGGAGAAATAACACATTATAATTGATCTGCGACTACGAATCATACGTAAATGGAAGCTTCCGACGTTTCGCCTTCGACCGAACGAGACTCCCTCAAGCTGCTGTTTTAGTTTATAAAACTCTCTTGTGGACTTTAAAGGGAAATATAGGAAAGAATTACTGTTTATAAGTATGATGGAATTTATCACTACAATATTTATAGCAGGTCTCCATAAATCTTTATTAATATTTTTTCAAAACTACTAATGCTACAATGCCCAAATCTATTTTTTCCATCCGAAGTTAATGCACACATGGGGGCCGGAAAAGGAGAGCCACTTGGTCCCTAGAAATGAGTTACATAATTTTACAAAGAATAATATAAAACAAATGTGTTGAAACAAGAGATGTTTGTTATGAGTGATATTTTTTTTAGTCCCTGGTTTTTACCAAGATAAACTGAACAATTAAAATCTGATTTGGTGTATATTAGAGCAACTGACAATCTATTTATTTACATTACATAAGTTAAGTATTAAAATTAGCAAAACTCAAAAAAAAAAAATTGATGTTGGAAAATTTCGCCTAAATGATTCATTTCTGGTATTGCTCCTAAGCTGCATTACCCCACTGAATACCCAAACTAATTTTTTGAATCAAGAAAGGAGTTGACTTTGGTTCATCAATTGAAGGAAAAATTGAATAACCAATTGTTATCAATTGCGTGATTCTGTTTGTGGAACTATTGTAATATTTTACAAATTTAAACCTTCCGGCGCCCATGAAAGCACCTTAATGAAGTCTGATCAAAACTAACCCATTCTATACTAACCTAATAGGCTAATAGCGTAGTTAACAAAGCGAATCGAAACTATTTAAAGCAATATAACTATTTAAATGCGCGCAAAACTAAGGCAGTAAGCGTTTATTAATAGATATCAATTATACTGGTCTCGCAATGGAGCTGTTTTAGGCCTGCAAGGAGCCTTAAAAATCCATGTTGCCAGATTAAAAATACCAATAAAGCGACGATGAATTTTAATTATTTGTAAGGTGTAGTTGACAGATTTTTCTGACACTTATACAAAAAGGTATTATAAAGTCGATATTCGACGGCGACAATAGTTTTACCAGAAAATTATAAAACAAGAAATGGCTCCTATATACGAAAATTTGTATATTTCATCTTTTAAATCTTTAAACAGACACAAAAAACAACTCCTAATAATATAAAACGAAAGCTTTCACGGATTTGGTCAATTAAGAAATCATCGTTCTTAGGATTGGAGCATGTAAAATCCCAAGATTTCTTAACTCCTAATAATAATCTTATAATATCTAACTCAAAACGATAATATTAAAATTTCAAAACTAATGAGATTAAAATAACTTAATGGGCGGAATATTTGATAATTTTATTCTCTCTTAACAGGATAATTTTATATCGCTTCAAAAAGCTCGAAGCTAAATCCCAAAAATGAATGAATGAAACCCGTCGGATTTGATCGAGATCCTTTGAGTAGTTGGGCTAACAAATACGCCGCAGCACAGCGTTGTCACCTTATTCATCTTAAGAGTAATTTCCCGATTTTGCTTTGAGATACGTTAAGGGCAAATGAATATTCAGTATTTTTTTAGGGAAGTATTAGTTAAATTATTGTTAATAAAATAACAATAAAAATTCCATATTTATTAAAAAAAACGTACTTTTGATGGACATTTTTAAACATATGTGTAAAATGTTCACCTCACATAGGAAATTTTATCATATTAACTTCTGGTGATGATATCATCTCCACTTCTAAAGCCAAAGCTGAGCTCTTTCAGTCAATATGCACAATTTACCTACACTTAATCAAACCAAAACATCCTTTGGCCTTGATGGTATTACGGCCATAGTACTAAAAAAAGTGCACTTCTGAAATGGCCCTATCCTTACCAGGTTATTCCAAGTGTCCAAGAGGTTAGGGCATTTTTCCTAAAAGCTGGAAATGTGCTCGTGTACAGTGTGTTCCCAAAAAGGGATCCAAAACTCTTCCCTCTAACTACAACCCCATATCTCTACTTCCAATTATAAGTAAGACAATCGATAAGTATATTAATACTGATCTTTTAAATTACGTTGAAAGTTATAAACATATCTATGACACGCAATACGGCTTCCGCCTCCAAAAGGTCCACAGTTCCTCTTAGATTCGTAACCACAACTGGAATAAGTCTATCAAACTAAATGCAGACGCACTTCTTAATAAACTTCTAGCCTATGGTCTTCTTCCAAAACTTTGGACTTGGAATGCCAGTTTTCTTTTCAGAAGTATTTCTGTAGTGATTAATGGCCATTCACCTGACTTTCACAAAATCAACGCAGGCGTTCCACAGGGTTCAGTGTTGATATCTACCCTATTCACAGCTATGCTGACGATAGTACACTCCACTTCAAAACATAATTTTTGAAACCTATTTCCAAGACTGAAATTGATTATAGGCGGAGAGAAATACTTAATCCCTAATCGAGGACCCACACCTTTCAAATGAATAATCAAATGCTTAAAGCCAAAGATTCCTTTAACCTATTTGGTATCAGTTTTGAGAAAGATCTTTGCTGGCATGATCACATCACCTCAATGGCCGCAAAAAAATTGGGTTTCTTTTTCCAAGCTTGAAAATACTTCTCTTTTTCTAATTTGTATATCCTTTATACTTCGTAAATCAATCCAGCCTTAAGTATTGCTTGCTATGTGGAGTTACTTAAGCGGTCGAACACAGATTGTCAAAATTAAGGATGTTTGCAGCGATCCACTTAACATTACAATGGGAATACCTCAAGGCACTGTATTGGGACCCATACTTTTCATCACTTACATCAACTTATTAACTAGTATTGACATTGACAATGGCTCATTATTGTCTTATGCTGACGATACTGTAGTTCTGTTTTCAGGATCATCATGGACTTCTGTTTGTGATTTTGCCATTCAAGGTATGTGCAAAATTAAAAATTAGTTAGACACATTTAAGCTAACTTTAAATACCTCAAAGACGATTACATAGCCTTTTCCATCACAGCAGCCAATCGTCCACACTTCCGCAGCATTCATATTGACAACTCTGATAGTGATATTCTAGAGGTTGAATATACAAAATACTTGGGTGTAATTATTGACCGTAATCTTCTCAGATGGGATCATCATGTACTTAGAATTACAAAAAATATAATGAAACTAGTGTACAATTTTATGTTTTAAGAGAGATATTAAGTAAAAAGTTGTTGTTATGTGTGTATAAAGCCCTTATTGAATTAATTCGATATGGTATAGTGGTGTGGGGTGGTCTATATCAAAATTCCTTAAACCCTTTAAATGTAGTTCAAAATTACATTCTTAAGATTATATTTCGAAAAAATAGGCGATACACCACCAGGCTTTTATATTCAGAAGACATATTGGATGTGAGAGGATTATATTGTCTGTCAACATGCTCATTTATTAAAAAATCCACTAAATTTAAACAAACTATAAACCATATCTATATCTAAGGTCAGTGAACAACTGGAGATACCAGTGAACAATACATCAAAAAAATTGAGATCCTTCTCTTATTTAGGTCCCAAAATGTATAACTTGCTTCCCCTAGAATTGAGATCCCTGCAAAGACCGAAAAAGTTCAATAATAGTTGTAGGATTTTTATTTTTAAATATTTACATAAATTTAAAGCTCTATTTCAATAGGATAACATCTATATTTATATAAAGGTTTGCTAAAATAAGAAATTATATTTGTTGTTGATGTAATTTTTAAATTTTATTTGTCTAGCTTTAGCATGAGGTTAACTGTATTCTCAATATAAATTCAAAGATAATACTTGTGTACATACAAGTGTTCACTCACTTAGGTGCAATTTCCAGTTATTAGACTCCTATTTAAATTATATTTATTACAATATGTATGACATTTGTTACCTTATGTTTTAATAAATAAATAAATAAAAATATATGGGACAAAAGTAGAGAGTATTGTAGAAAAGACTGCTTGTCTTTTCTACAATACTCAACATCCTTGATCCTTGAAGTGTGATCCTGACGATTTGTCTTTGTTTTACAGATACTACCCCAGATTATGTTCTGATTAAATATTATCCATTATGCTTTTGTTAGTCATTCCAGCCAGGGAGACACGAGCTTCGACCCATGTGCATCCCTTCACTGTCCAACTGCAAAGACCAACGACCTCCCACTTTGTTCGGACCTTTATTTCCAGAGTGTCCGGATCATGGAATGTGTTACCAGTAAATGCCTTTCCCTCTTCTCCTAATCTGGATGTCTTCAAATCCCGCATAACCTTTTTCTCTCCTGCCTTAAAGCAACCATGGTACCTAATACTTAGGCCTTCAGGGTCAACTCATAGATAAAAAACATAGGAGGCAAATATGTCCTGGCTTACCGTCAGGTACATACAGGATATGTATGTACAAAGAAAAATAAAATCGGTACAATAAATTCTACAAACTACAATTTATTCCATTCATTATTCAGTTTTTAGTTTATTTATTATTATCATTGTTTAATTATTTTTCGTAACATTATTTGCATAGTCTAAAAAATTAAATCATATCCTTTATTATTTTCCTCCATAAAAAGGTTTTATTCCAGGAACTGGAATCTTACCGAATATTTAACATTTCATTAGGCCTTCATTTTGTTTTGCCCGATATGATTAGCACTAAAAGTTTATCAGCCTGTTTAATGATGGTACACATTTTAACTATTTTGTCAATTTTAACACTGTGCTGCATATTTAAAGGTAACTAAAAATGAAGAAATTTTCCCGACATAAACGAATATTATGATGGAATAAATCAGGAAAAAGAAACAACTTTATCAGTATTGGGGGATGAGTTAGTTTTCAAAATTTTGAACCATATTATAAAACACCCCGTATAATAGAGAATGCTAAATTGATTTGCGGAGTTAGAAATAATATTTCCCCTGCATTTTAATATATCTTCTTCAGTAGGAAAAGAATATGAACTTCTTTTGTTGGATTTCAATAGCAAAGGTATGTTCTTATAAATGCCTGTCTCTTATTTAAGAAATGAATAATTAAAACCACGTTATTAAAAAAAAATTACTACTTTCTTTGATATTCTATTAAAAAAACACAACTACTTTTATAAAGGTAAACTTGTACTTCTAAAAATCATGTCTAATAATAAAATTTAAGCAGAATGTGTGTTGGGTTATTGAACTTGGAAACCGAGCAAGCTACGTTATGCTACTACTGTCAGGGTCTAATTACATTAAATACCTTCGAATCGGTCTGTCATACATCAATAAAGACATGCAAAAAAGTAAAAAAACCATCATCATAGCAAGTTGTTCAAATCTAATAAAACTGAACAATATCATGGACACAGAAAAAAATGTATTTTTCAGTTAAGTACTTAATCAAAATGTAGCGACGTCTAAAAATATTTGACAAACACATATCTATGCATTTTTTACTAAGTTAATTTGTTCAGAAAAAGCAGGACATCTTCAAAATATATAAATTGAACTACTAAGTATTGCATTTTGTCGTTTAAAAATTAAAAACAGACATTAAAAAATACACATTTTAGTGGAATTATTTTCATTATTCGTGATGGTGTTCATTGACCTCGACTCTTAAGAAAATATACTTTTGAAATCTGTAATAAGATCCAGATATAGAACTAAAAAGTAATAAATAAATAAAAATATAAATTAGTCATAATAAGAAAATGTCTTGTCAATGGATGCCTAAAAATAAAAAATGCTGCATTATATTAATTATTTTAATTCAAGATAGAAAAGTTACACCTTTCACGCACACTTTTAAATAAAAAACGTATTATTCTAGTATTCTAGTATGAAAAGTATTTTTTTGAGTAGAATTGTTCATTTTAAAAATATTTTTCTCAAAGAATTTATAGGAAGTTTTTAGCTTTTTGGCAGCGTAAAAATACATATAAATATAAATGAGTTTAAGAAATTTTTTTTAAATATGTATACTAATTTGCATACGATTGCTTTAGACACACATAACAAAAATATTTTTTAAACAAAAAATAATTAAATTGTTATTTACCTTAACTGAAATCTATTAATTAATTTTTTTAAAACTTTGTAAATGCATTTTTTTTAGGTTACGTATTGATAAACTTTAGTTTTCTATCAGATCATTTCTAATAAATAATTATCTTTTTTTGAAGCCTGGCATGCTGAGGAAACCTCGAAGGCTGAAAATACTAATATCACTGGCAGTTGTTTTAAGTTTAAAACATTTTGATTAAGAAAAGTGTTTTTAAACATGTTTAAAATATTATTACTTGTTTCAAACTGTTCTGTTTTAAATATTCTGAGTAGAATCAAGTGTATTAAACGTGTCTAAAACATCATTACTACTTGTTTTAAACAGTTTACATCTAGACAAAAAATATTTAAGACTTAATTTTTTTTTCTAGTTAGTTTAATATACAAATAGTTTGAAGAACTTACTCTTATAACAAATCATAGTAGTACAGTGAATACATCAAGATAATAATAATTAATTATAATATAAGAGTTTAAAACAAGTGTTTTAATGGTATATTGTACAATGGGCATGAAACTACATGTATTTCCTAAGAGTATGATGTTCAGCACGAGCCGCAGGTCAACGCCACATTTGTTAAAACATACCCGTGCACAATAGGAACTTTATAGTTGAATCACCATGGTGACTGAAGCCCAATGAAAATGTGTATAAAACAATGCACTATGTTGTTTTTTTCTTCACCTTAGTGAAGTAGTTTAAAGAATAAAGTAAAGCGAGTTAAAAAGACGTTCAAAAACTGTTTTAACCCTTTCTATACGACGAACTAATATAGCCGGCCTACCCGTGTACGACGAAATTTAGAATAAACGTCCCCGTGCGGCGCTGGTATGTAGGTACTTTTTTAAAAAACGTTTTCGTCCGGCGCTCGTATTTTGGTACTTTTTTAAAAAACGTTTTCGTCCGGCACTCGTATTTTGGTACTTTTTTAAAAAACGTTTTCGTCCGGCACTCGTATTTAGCTAAATTTTAAAACGCACACACACGGCGCTCGTATTTAAAAAAAAAACACGATGTAATTCTCTTATTTTATTACAGAAAATAAAATACAAAAATATCAAAAGGACACATTTAAAAAAAAAAATAACATACAAATGAAACCCTAAAACGGAATTTGGAAAAGTTTAGTAATTCTTTTTTGTGTGATATATTTCAAAGCAAGGTGTTACACAAAGGCCAACATTGCATTCGTCACATTGATAAGTACTGTCACGTCTGGTCCCTTTTTTGGAACAAACAACACATCGTCTGACCACTGCTCGCGATGTGACTGTAGGTTTTGGTATTTTTTTAATAAAATGCCTTGCTGTAAGCCTCAACGGATGGTCTACAGGCCTATGTTGAGGCAAGCAATTGTCTGGAGTTGCGTATTTTTGAAATATTTGTCTTGCTACTTGTAGCTGAAAATCAGCCACAGTTAGGTTTTTCTTAGTAACGATTTTGTAAAGAGCATGCGCATTTATTATGCACATATCTTGAAGGTGAAAAAAAAGTTTTTTATACCACTTTATGCACTTTCTTACAGATTCAATTGTACTAATAAGCATGTCAGTTTGATCTACTCCTCCCATGTTGAAATTATAATCAATAACGCAATTGGGTTTCATAATAACCTTGCCCGATTTCCTATCTGTCTTACCGGTTGATGACATACCATAATCATGAAATGTAGTTATCATGTGAATTTCTTTTTTATCGCACCATTTTATTACAAGCTCCTTACCGCTACTTCTAAAAGTCATTTCCCCTTTTTTTAAATTTTCCTCAATGATTGGCATATTCTTCCTATTTTTTTTTATTGTTCCACACACGTATGTTTTATTTTCAAGCAAAGTGCGCGCAAGTTTTGGACTGTTGTACCAATTGTCCATGTAAAGCTTATGGTTTTTTTGATAGTAATTTTTCATAAGGGTGATTACTACTTGCCAAGATTTACCAATTACTTCGATATCTCTTGGCAATTCATCTACATCTGTATTTGTACCAGTATATATAATGAAATCTAAACAATATTTGGTTTTACTATCACACAACATAAACAACTTAACGCCAAATCGGTGACGTTTTGACGGTGTGTATTGTTTGAAACTCAAACGGCCTTTGAACAATACCAAACTTTCGTCAATACATAATTTTTCATATGGACAGAAAACGTCACTGAATTTGTTGCGTAAAAAATCAATAACCATCCTTATTTTATTGAGCTTGTCGTCATGCTTCGGCTCTTTGTTATCGCAAAAATGAAGAATTTTCAATATAAAAAAAAATCTATCTCTTTTCATTAGGGTACTAAAAATGGGCGTTGATAAAAGTGGATCAGTAGACCAATATTCATATAATCGTAATTTCTTACATCTAGTCATAAGGAGGGAGACACCAAAAAATGTATATAATTGTTCTACTGTGACTTCATAACTTGCAGATTTTTTATTCTTTTTGATAAATTCATTATCATTTTCGATTAGATATGACAATTGCCTGTTTGATTCCAGCACAATTTTTTCTACTAATTCTCTTGAAAAAAAGGTCTCGAAGAATTCTAATTCAGCGGAAGTTTCTAAAAAAAAACCCGCGCCATATAAAACGGTCAATAGCAAAATAAAATAAAATGCTTACCCATCAATTCGTTTTTGGTGCAACCACTGTTTGCACTATCAAATTCAGGCAAAATTTGATTCCAATCTGTATCATGTAACCACTGAAAACATGTTTTATCATCTATTATTGGTTCGTCGGAATCGGATATTTCATCTATTGGGTCATATAATTCTGGATCATCAATGTTTACCGCCGATATGTCATTATCTTCCTCGTCACTCTCTCCGCTACTATATTCACGATTTGGTTGATCATCGTTCTCCAAGAACATATTTCTGCCCTGCTCTCTATCTTTTAGATGTGTAATGCCAGCCCTTTTTATGTTTTTATCTATATTACTGGCCATTTCAATAATAATAAACACTTTTTATTTACCAATCTACGACTCGTACCAGAGAATAAACAAAGAAATAACGGTCTTTCCCGCCACGTGTATTCGTACGGCGCTATAACAACCTGTTCTATATATATATATATATATATATATATATATATATATATATATACGGCGCTAGTATATATATATATAGCATGTTTTATTTTCCAATTTATATATATAGTTTTTTATAAACGTCGTATAAAAGTGAAGCCATTTTACAAAAAAAATACCAGAATATATCAACCAACGCATGCGCAAAAACAGAAATGACATTAACATACTTGATAAATTATTTTGCAATTGGCAATGGTCAAAGAAATGTAAACCTATGTAAATTTTATTTCTAAAAATAATTTATGTATTGAAAACGGTAAGGTGGAAATAACAGTATCATTTAGGAATTGGTAATGTATTTTTTTGAAAATACCTTTAGTTGTTATTTACTCTATGTATATTTATAGAGTACTCAGTTGGTAGAAAGTAAGTTTAGTATCCATGGAATATATTTTGTTATGGGAATTTTTGTATAATTTTCCGAGTTACTTAGTTTAAGACTAAGTTGATTGAATACCTATATTACATTTCATTACAAATAAATATTGATTGCTAACGAATTTTATATTAATTATTTACTTATATTATTTAATATTAATATATTTCAGTAATCCAGGTACAAATTGTTATGAATAGTATTTCTTTTGAAATCTTAATTTGTAACAGTTTTTGGTCATAACTATTCTTATCCTCACTCATAATTATATGGGTAAAACACAATTTATTTTTTTTGCTTATTGATGTGTGACTAAAACAATTGTAGGAAGATTAGGCTACATGTTAAAAAACACAAATTATTTTCATATAATTTATATTTTCTGACACAAGCCAACAAGCCAAAATGTTCCTTTAAAAAAGTTGGAATGCAGCAATAATTTATTTAATTTGAATAAACTTAAATCCCTGCGCATTACAAATTCTGATAAAGGTGTTAATTTACGATTGCTACCGATATTTACTACTTATAAATACATCTGAAAATGTATTGGGATTTGCCAGTAATAGTCGTGGTAATAGTTTTTGAGTTACATCAAAGATCTATTATACTTTGGATAGACAGTCCATCAAGTACAAATAAATTATCCACATCAGTCGCATACGTCACCTTTTAATTAGAATGCACGCAACAATATTTGGCTCGGTGTCAGAAGCGTGCTTTAGGTCTACTTATTTAGAAATACAATATAACAATTACGCTTTAAAGAGATAAATTTGACTGAGGGGTAATAGCATAAAACTGATATGTAAATGCATTTCAGCTGATCGCATAGGAACTGGCAACTCTGGGAGTTGAAATAGGCAGAAATCTCTTGATGGATCTCAACTATACAATCCAAAGTTGAGATACATTTAGGGAGTATTTTATTTTACATTAGATGGATAGTCTATTGAAAATATGATACGTCTTTGGCTATATACATATAAGTTAATTTTGTAGATTGAGAAATTCATTTCGTTTTTATTGCAGCTTTTGTTAATGGCCACTTTAGCTGGAAGCCAGAAGTTATAAAGAAATCTTAATTATACGCAAATATTGTGCCCGGGCTATTATATCTTTACGAAGATTAGAACCTCTAGGGCCAAAAACTGGTGTATGATATTGTCCATATCAACTGGAATTAAATCTAATAATTTCCTTTCAACTTTACGACTATATAATGGTGACATTGATTTAATTAATTAATTAAAAAAAGGAACTTTGAAATTGGATGCTATAAAAAGTAAAATGTAATTCATTTTCCTTTAAGAAAACTTACCTGGAATTCATCCCAAGGAATGCTAGAACATTCTTCACTAAATATATTACCGACTTGTACTTTAATTGAAGATGAATGGCCACGAGACTGTTGTAGAAATTCAACATTTGTAAGTTTAAACGTAGATACACATACCTGAAATTTTATAAAACTTATATTTATTTCAAACAATACTATTCGACAAATGATTTAAGGGTTGTGTTATAAGATTCGTCTCTTAGATACTTTTGCTTACTAATTTATAAAAAAAAAAAACAATTATAATGCTAGTAAATTTGAAAATTAAAAACAATGAAAAGCGCACAGTATGCCCTCTGTCTTTGGGAGACTTCGCTCTACCAGATGAACTATCGAGGAACCATAGTGTTAGGGTACTCGATCCTTGAAAGTACTCGCCATACTCGAATATTTATATCCTAGTATCGAGTACTCGAATAAATTCAAAACTGATATTAAATTCGATATCTGTGCTGTGAGTTTAAACTCGTGTCGTGACGCACTGGAATCATCTACTCGGAACTCGCTGCCTGTCAGTCTGATTCCAACAAATAAACTAAAACGGCCTACAAGAAAAATTGCTTTCGATTATTTCACAGGGTACCCTCCTTCGATCATGATTTCTGGGCCTCTACCATCAGGCAGGCTTGTACCCAGGGAGATCTGAAATAACAGCTTGCTCGATATGACAAAATCGAAAACGAAACGTCTATCCTACTGAAACAGTACTACATGCTAAGTGTAACACTTAGCGCCACCTATTCGGGCTCCGGTGGTTTCCGGCTGCAGAGTTATAGGTAATTTTCCAAAGTATGCACTAGCGCCATCATGCGGGGAGTAGATACTAAAAATCGACAAAAATGCGCTTTCACACATCTTTATCAATCAGTTTCAGTATTCGTTTTCGATTTTGTCATATCGAGCAATCTGTTATTTCACCTGGGTACAAGCCTGCCTGATGAGGGTAGAGGCCCAGAAATCATGATCGCAGAAGGGTACCCTGTGACATAATCGAAAGCAATTCTTCTTGTAGGCCGTTTTGCACCTGCAGAAATTATATATTTCTGCTATTCTATATATATCTTTTCCGACCAAGAACTTTTGATAAAGATGTGTGAAAGCGCATTTTTATCGATTTTTAGTATATACTATATATAATTAACTTATTCCTACCAATAATAATAAATACAGATCTCTGTTCGAATTAAATATCAGAAAATAGATACGTTTACTGCCGGTTTCCAAACTGGGCCGTTAGTTAAACAACATGCGTTGAGCCAAAATTATATTAAAAAAAGCAACATTTTTTTAAATTCCTTGTATCTCAACTAAAACGTGTTGAGTTCTCGAGAGGCGCGACATTTTATCTTAAGACGTTTGTGCCAGTCGGTAGCCATTTTGACGGGAGAATTAATTATTTTGATTAATTTATACAAAATTTAATTGAAAGTGTATTTTTTATTACGAGACCACGCCCAGCCTTACTATGCTGATGCCCATTTTTTCTTTTCCTTTCAACTTTACACCGACTTTTATTTACGATTTTTTCTATTGATTTTTTGATTGTTTGACTTTTATTACTAGTTAATGTTTGGCTCTAAGTTCTAAAGTTGATTTTAATGGCTTAGATTGCCTTTAAATCCGCCATTCCTCTTAATTTATGCCTACCCGAGTAACAAATTGGAATTTTGGAATTCCCTAATAATTTCTACCATAGGGCAGATTAGAAAAGCAATTTTTGTTTCAACGAAATAAGATCTACCCAAAACTTATAAAATCCTGGAAACAGGATTCGAGCAGTATTAACTTTTTCTTATTATTTAAAATTTGAAAAAACTTTAATTACACATAAAATGAATAATTAATTATCGTAGTAGTGTAATCATTATTGGTCCATTAGTGACCGAAAATTGCAAATAATTTTAAATTTGCATTCTTTATCCATTAATTTTTTTTGTAATTCTTTTTAGTTTCCACCTGATTTATTTTAAATATACGAATAACGGAGATATAAGGTCTATTCAAGATATTTGGATAAACCTGTACATCTCATAGCGAATCACACCATATGTTCGACTTTAATAAAACTCACCAAATCTTTCCTCCTACAACTACTGGTTAAACTATGATCACTTGTAGATGTTATCGTACTAGTTTCTTCTACTACTTCAGATGCCTCTTCTACTCTTTCAAATTCTTGCATTCCATTTACAAAAAACATATAATCCATACCTACAAATAAATTTTCATATCATTACTATTATAAACATGCCAATATCAAATAAAAAACACTTTTAATTTTATTTAAAAAACTACTTTAATTTTGTTAATTAGAAAAAAATATTGAAATTGAATAAAAATGCAAATTAATCCAAAAGGTTGCAGACCCATACTCATATATCGTTGAACTTTTCTTTAAACGCGCTATCATAATCTGAAAAATATATTTAGGGAATTCTATTTAAAATAAGTTATTATCAGCTCAGAAAAATGCAACTAACTATATAAATCCAGTGCTATCTATATATATATATATATATATATATATATATATATATATATATATATATATATATATATATATATATATATATATATATATATATATATATATATATATATATATATATACAAGAAATTAAAAATTTCAAAGATTTCAATAGAAACAAAGAAAGATTTGTTTTTACATTTTTTTTTCTATTTATTATGGTTTTTCAGATAAAGGAGTAGATCATCTTAATTTAGGCATCCTGAATAAAATTTGACATTAATAGGTTAAGTGTAAGTCGTAAAAAATTGAAATGAAAAATTTATCAAGGGCGCAGTCAAGGTCAAGACTATCGGTCAATTAAAACACTTTATTTATTCTACCTTCTACGTGCAGAAGTGTAAAAATTAAATAACATAATAATTAAAATTTTAAGAAATAAAACTAAAACTTGACAAATCGGAATAAATACTTATCCTTTTATATGCCGGAAATTGTTTAAAGTAAAACATGGTATATAAAAAATGTAACTATACTAATCGCACCGGATATGGCATATTTAAATATATAAATAGTATATTGTGCAACAAGTTTAGAAACTGACTCTTTGCACACGAGTGTGCAAAGAGTCATTTTCAAACGTGTTGCACACGATACTTTTTCTACGACTGCAGAAAAAAAAATAAAAATACAATTTTGATTATTTTTATTCTTTCAACTTTGACAAGACTGTGAGAAATTTTTTCAAACACCGTGTGAAAACTTTTCACACGCTTATGTCAAAATGAAATGACGAATATGAGCAACCTAAGCAAAACTGTGTGCAAAAATTTCACACAGCAGTTTTCACACATCATGTGAAATTAGTAATTTTCAGATCTTGTTTGGCGTGCGTTTTTAGACAGTTTTCATAGCAGTCGTAGAAAAAATTATTTTCAGCTCTTTTAATTCAGGCTTATGACAGAAGCGGCAACCAATCAAAGTCGAAAACTGAGGAAACGGATTAGTATGCCAAAAACCAGGAAGAAATATAGTGGGGATGAGGGGACGCTCCCTCCATATTTTTTCCTATTGGCAAAATCTTATCTTATTGGTATATAATATTCTTTCAGTTCTTTAGTTAAACTGTTTTTCTTGCCTTGAGTCAAAAGTGAAGACCTTTTTTTTGATTTGGTGAAACATTTGTTGCCAAAATTGTATTACTTCCTCCAATGTTTTCTCTTCAGTGCATTCCTGGATTGGGCTAGTGTATTACAAAATTAATAATAATATGATACCACAGTTATAAGAAAGTGAATGGTATCATAAAACGTTTACTAACCATACTAACCTCTTATGTCCTCTTCAAAACTCAAGGTTATAATCTGCTCAGAGTCGCTAGAAACATCACTTCTTACAGATATTGTATCAGACATGTCATCAGGACTTTGCTTCAGAGCACTATCGATTGACGACATCAAAGTAGTAAAACCTTTCTTCATGGAAGTTATACCTGAAAAGTGGCTAATATTATAAAATTCCTCAACCAATTACATATATCGGAATTAAAAAATTTACTGCTGTGGAAAAACTGCCAAATTTGGACTACCTGCGTATGAAAATTGGAGACGCGATTAATGACTACTTACTTCAGTTAACGGTAATCAGGTATAACAATACTTAACCCTTTCAACTTATAAACGACTTCAAAAAATTAGGAAGCTATCAATTCGATCCTATCTATTTTTTTGTGTATGTACACCGATTATTCTGTGATGGTTTGACCAATTTGGATGGAATTTTCAGCGAATATACAGGATATTGCCAGAGTAATCCTAGTGCCATTCTTTGTGTATAATTTTGGCCTCGTATTACTATACTCTATGATGTTTAGGCCACACAAGCCCGGCAACACCTAATTCTCTTCACTTAGAGCTCTAATTTATACCAAAACTTTTTAGCAGGTGTGGGAAATTTCATTTTTACATTTTTACATTATTAGAATTTTAAGAAAGAGGAAGGTAAAGATGCAAATAGATATAAATCTGAGCGCCAACACATATAAAAAGTATAATACATTTTCTCTTTTTCTTTTACACATTTTGCTTGTGTGTACCCAAGCTTACAGATTTACCCAACATAATTATTTAAAATTGTTCAATTTAACAAAAATTACTGATAACAAATTGATTTAAAGAAACTTTTGAAATAACACCTGTACATACAATAATGCAAATATCTTTACATTTTCGATAAAAGGTAACAAAGAGTTAAAATGGTTGAACTTGGTCCGGACTTTACAAAAGACCCGAGGAATTTGACAAAAACCCTGCCACAAAATGCAATGTCTTCAAGAGAGACGGATAATGTTTTACTACACTTATGGAAGCGTTTTTCTCAAATTTCTCTAGTGTCTTTAAAGATAAAGGTATCAAACCTGGTATATTTATAATCAGCATGAAGTGACCCATTTGGTGGACTTATTGAGGGTGCTCCTGTATAGGTGAATAATAATTTTCTATACATTACGTAAAAAACTCTACAACTTCTGTATTTAACATAACAAGAATTTAAAAGTTAATTAATTTATAGAGGGTCCATTTAAAAAAAATAAATTTTCGATCTGCCCTGTATACTACTATGATACTTAATTATCCTTCCACTATTGCTGAAAAAGTATACAAAATATCCTAAAAACTTATATTTCTATATTTTTAGTAGCACTAAAAACATAAGTAAAGAAGGTGGACATTAAGCGTGATCTCCCTGAACTTACCTACATTAATATTATTTTGTAAAAGATTTTTCTGTTGATGGCTTTTAGATATTTGCTGGGGCGAGTATGCAGAGTTTACAGTGCTTTTAGTTTGAGTAATGTAAGTATCATTTTGTTCTGGAAATGACTGTGACAGAATAGTGGTATTTTCAGAATAAGAAACACATCGGCCACTATTGTCCAAATGAGGTATAGATCGAGTACTATTTCGTAGAATACCTGAAACAATAAAAAAAGAAATATTTTTTTAAATGAAAAAACATTGCCTAAATATTTACTTTTTTTACATCGTATGTAACAGTACTAAGACGGGGGGTTTTTTACATAAAAATGTGTTAGAAACTGTATTTTATTACAAACTGAACAAGTATTAAAATCATAAAAAAAAAGTTCATTACTTTTATTTCTTCAACATCTTAAAAACCATTATTTGTCGCATTATAATATGTCTGTACTTTAATCTACATACCAACTGTAATATCATCTATACTAGACACATCTGGAACAAATGATTCACCATCTCCACCAGACGATTCTTTCCCAGGGCTTTGAGGAGGCATTACAAATGTAACTTCAAGCTGGGGAATAAGTGCACCGACAACTAGAGAGGAGTCACTTTCCGTCTAAAAGAAAGATTAGTAAATCTTTAATAAAATTTGATTGGTACACAATTTTTACATTAAATTCTCAGAATTTTTTTTTAAATAATTTTTCATTTTACATTTGACTGCTTAGTTTGAATAATAAAGATAAAAAGTTGATTCCAAAGCCTGATTCTCTCGGAAAATATAAACTGATGGTATAGCAGTTACAGATTGTTTCTGGGAATTAAAAACTGAAACACAAGTGAAACTTACCTTTAATATTTTGTCAGAATCTATAGTTAAAAATGTAGCTAATTCTGCAGCTTGGTCAGCCAAACGCAGAAGGAATAAATATTGATAATGGTTGAGCTGTATGCTGACTAGATTTGATATATAGGCTAGGGCATGAATATCTAGAAACAAAACAATAATCAAAATATTCCTATAAGCTTATATCATAATACATAGTACGGAACTTTTCATCACTGGAGTCAATTAAGAAATCATGGTTTTTGGGTTTAGGAGGTTAAATTGGAATTACTTTACCATGTTTCGTCTGCAATTGCATGAGGCATCTGCAGGAAACTTCACTTCACAAGATCAAAACACTGAGTGAGCCCCGATGAGCAGAGTTCAGATATTTACACCTTACCTGTGCCCACTGACACATGACTCACTGTGATGATTGGTTTCCAAGCATTATGGAGCATCTCTATTAAAAAATAGATCCTCTAATTCTATTTATGATAATCCGAGACTGATGCAAGAATCTTTATTTCTTTTAGTGTGCTGGATTCAGCGATATGTCTTTTATGTTCCTTAAGCCTAGTAGACATAGACCGTCCAATTTCAATTCTATAAATTCCTTTTAATTGCAAAGTAATTAAATCTTTTGGTGACCTTAAACATTGCCCAATCTCTTTGTGTGTATTAAAGATTGTATGTCTGTTAGATTTCCTCAGAATTCTTGCAATTTTATCTCTGGTATCCTGGATAAAAGGTGAAACTGCACTACCTGATGGTTGAGTATATTGGAATTATTAAAATACCTGTTCCAATGCTTAATATCCTCAGTGCAATGTCCTTTGATCTTAAAGCTTCAGTCATTTTTCTATTTTATTCGAAAATGAAATTGAATCACATATGGACAAAGCCCTAAAGACTAATGAATTTATGATGAATTGTTTCTCAGATGGATGATGGTGAGAACTAAAAATTAAATATCTTTTCTTATGTGTCGGATTCCTGTAAAAAATTTGACCTAGGATGCCATTCTCTTTATTTTATACTACAGGGTTCTTAGCAATTTTGAATTATCAAATTCCCTAACTTTTCCAGGTTTTACTTGACAATTTCATAAAAATTCCAGGTTATATTTTGAAAATGTATATTTCTTATAAAAAAGCCAACAAAACTAATGAAACTAAACTTAAATGTAATTGTATAAGAAACATAAAATAT
This sequence comes from Kuschelorhynchus macadamiae, assembly GCA_030620095.1. Lineage (NCBI taxonomy): Eukaryota > Metazoa > Arthropoda > Insecta > Coleoptera > Curculionidae > Kuschelorhynchus > Kuschelorhynchus macadamiae. The sequence goes on from JAUTXW010001551.1 coordinate 131,906, forward strand.
TAAAGAAAATGCTATAGTAATGGAGCAAGCAGAGTTACTTTAACTGGAAGAGGTATACATTTTTAAAATGATATTCTGTTCTATTTAAATTTAAGTACAATAATGCAGTTATACAAAGCATTTACAAGGATTATAAAAAAAATGTAGTTATGGGTACACCAAAAACATTTTATTTGTATTTTGCGAAATGGTAAAATATTTCCAATACACCCCTGGCAGAAACCAAAAAAGCCTTAGAAAGTATGGTGGGGAATCATTATGACCTGGCATGACGAAAATTTAAAAGAACGTTGTATATCCCATATGATATAGACCACCAAAATGTATCTAACCAATCAGTAATCTTACCTGCATTATTAGTTTTATCACATTTTCCTTTAATTGTACTATTAGGATCTAAGTTAGCATGCACCCAGATCGTAATTGGAACCGCGTCTAGAAATGGTACAGGTTTATTAATATCAGTCTGAGCACCAAGAAAATCTCCATAAACAGGATCCAAAAATATACACCAAACATCTTTAGCCTCTGTCCAGAAAAGATCTCTACTTAACTGTCCATCCTTTAACACAAAAGGGTTGATTTAATATATTCCTACATGATACCGGCCATGTTATTAACACTTCATAAGTTCAAAATACAAAATCTAACGTAGAACTGTAGAAGGGTCACAAAGAACTTTTAATTAGGATTTATTAAAATTCTGTCACAAATCTCGGAATTTAGTTAACTCGAAATTTATTAAATTCCGATTTCTATCTCGGAATTTTCTTAAATTCCGAGTTAGAACTCAAAATGTATTAAATTCCAACTTACAATTTATTACATTTCTAACTAGAAATTTACATAAATTCCGACTTCCATTGGAAATGTATTAAATTCCGCCTTGATCTGAAATTTAGTTAAACCTATTATGTTCCGACTATTAACTCAGAATTTAACTAAATACCGCGATATAAGTTGGAACTTAACTTTTTTTTTTGTTATTTCTGTGGTTTTACTACTAAAGACCACAAAAATCAAAATTTGGAAAGAAAATCTGTTCGAAATGGTTACAAGTTAGGGCGAAAATGCTTGAGTTGGCTTCATAGACACAATAACAGGGAGATTGAATTTCTTTATTTTGTACGCAATAATACGTTGTCAAAATTATTACTTGTTTTGGTCGACTGTATCATTTTGATTTGGTTGATCGGAAAGACTATTGTTACAGAGAACAAAATTTATACTTGTTGATAGTAAAATTTATTTTTAAGGTGGTTCTAATACTGTAATAATAATCTCTGTAATAATTTTAATGTCTATATATAACAGGGAACTTGCGCCAAAAATGAGATTGGATTAAAATAGTTGAAATCTTAATTTAATATGATTAAAAACCGCATAGTCAACAAAAAGCTATTTATAAAAAATCTCAATAAAAAATAAGCCATTAAAATGTACTGGACTTAACCTGCTTTAAAAATGAGTTGTGTGACGTCAAATAGTACGACGGCAGATTCCCAGATTAATTAACTATTAAAATGATAACTCAATCAATAATATTAACCACCCGTCAAAATCTTTTTTGTCAAAATAGAAGCCTATTAAACAATGTGTAACAAACACCGGTGATGTTAGTTGTTTATTGCAAAGTAAGTACTACAAATTAAGAGCTCATATTTGGTGTAGCGTGTTTTTTATATGTAAACCAACACTTTAATGAAATAAAAAAATAAGTGCAAGTTCCCATTAACAAATATCCTGTTTTTTAATTCCATACAGTGCCATTTGTAAAAAGCGACACTGCTGCATTTTTCTCAGTCACAACGTACGCGAATTTACAAAGCTGATTAACAAGTAAAGCAAAAAAAACGGCATTGCTTTGTGCGAGTCAACCCTTAAAAGCATTGTGTCTTTGAAAATGTTGTGATATTTTTGATAATTTCTGTGCGGGTTCTTGGGCATTATGGAGCTGAAGTGCAAAGTGTGCAAAAATCTGAACTATTTAAGCCCTAACGTGTCTCTTTTCTCGGGAAAGTCAAAATGTTATTATTTTCTGTATTAACTGGCTAATTTATTAATTTGTAAGTACGGCTAATTACTTTAAGAGTTAATAGGACTTGTAATTGCTATTTTATCGTTCTTTAGAAAGCAAAATTATATATCTGCACCTTTTACCTAAGCTACATATTTATAAATTCCGAGCAAAACCATAGTATGTAGATACAAAAAAATATATATCTTCATACATATTTGACATAAAAAATATACATTTCTTACAACAAATTATTTTAAAATACTTTATGAGAATTCATTTTGTTCACCCTAACTGACACTACAATATACAATTAGTTTCAGTGTGGAAATTTGCAAAATAAAACGTAAAAACGGTGTCAGAAAACATATTAATTTCTTTATACTTCCAACAGTTAATAACTTTTGCATATAAACTACTATAATGCTTTTATATATCTATTATAATATTAAAAATTAAACTGAACCTAGGTATTCCTGATTTTTTTTAATCGGAAATATAAAACCCCTAATGCCATATTTGACGCGACTCATTTATTATTTAATATTAAAATTACGCTTATTTGGTATATAAAATTTGACATGAAATAAATCTTAGAACTTTTAAAATCTGAACACGATCCCTGAAATTTATTCTGCTTTTCGATAAACATCCATTTTTACCGCCCCTCAAAGCATTCGACGAGATATCGCAACTGAATCCATGGCGAGTTGTAACCAGTGGCGGATCTAAGATAATAGCAATGAAATACGTATATACCAAACAGTAACAAAAATTGAGGGCTTTTTTATTAGTCGTCGATTTTTAGTAAAGTGTTCAAACGTATAAAATAAAAAGCGTGGACAGTTTTTTTCAAAGAGACCGTAAATTGGATAGCCTTAGAAATAATAGAGAAATTAATATATTTTTGGCCCCATTTTTGACGTTTTATTTTACACCTTTCCACACTGAACCTAATTAACTGTACATTGTAGTGTCAATCATGACAAATAAAAGAAACTTTCGTAGAGGTCTCTATTTGCTCTCGATTGCAGCAGAATTATTAATTAATCAATGACGGATAAACAAAAAGCCAAAGGCAAAACTCGTCAACAAATGAAGTCACAAGGTCAATATTTTGCACACATATATGTTTTTGTTTTGTTTTGTTTGCTAATTTTGATGTTTGTAAACTATTTTTTTTACAACAGCTTTGTCCACAAAATTGTAAAATTTTTTTTGACAATAAAGCATTTATTTATTATTATTATTATTATAGTATCTCATAGACTATATTTGTATGAAGTTTCAGATCCATATGTTATAAATTGCGTAAGTTATTAACATTTGCAAAAAAACTTATTTTTAAGGGTTGTACACGATTTTCTAGGAAACTAATCAACGCTTTTTCACAGGACACATCTAAAAATATAATACTGAAATATCTACAACTTTTAGAAAAAACATTTTTATAGGACCCACTCATTTGATTATAGAAAAAAAATCATTTTTCATTGCATTAGGCAATTGTTTACAAAGCATTTTTGGATGGATTTCTCTAAAATAATATTTAGATGCACTTAAACAATTCGTGGAGTCAGTTTCCTTATCCTATTAGATTTATGTATTTATCTATATAAAACTTACCGGAGATTCTAATGAAGATATATCTAAATGTTTTGGTGCTTCCCGTACATTATCGGCAGCAGAAATATGGTCGATGAATTTTTGTGTAACTACATAAAAATCTTCAGGTTGACTAGGAAAATCGGTGCCGAAGAATAGAGATCCCATGTGAAAAGAGTCAACGCATTTAGCTACAGTAAGAAAAATGTTAGTAAGATATACTAAACTATATTATTTAAACTATGACAATAATAAAGTAGACGTTAATCAGTTCTGTCTGCAACTACACAATATTTTTCCAAAAATAGAAACGTCTATGGCATGCATGCAATGATACGAAGAAAAATGTCATTGAATAAATAATATAGGGTGGCTAGGAAAAAAAACGAATTTTTTGTTTTTCCTAACATATAAAGGATTGAAAATTAGGTGTAAAAAACTTCATAAGTGTATGTCTAGCAATACCAAAATAATAAAAGGTTAAACTCAACGTTCAAAATTACGTTTACACGTTGATAATTTATTAAGCAACTCGAACTGCAGAAACCTGTTGTTAAAACAAATAAAGCTGTGATCACATTTGCAGTTAGATGTCACTTTGCAGTTAGTTTAAAGGCGTTTCCTGCCAATTAACTTAATTTCTCTTGTAATAATGTCACCTCATTAAACTAAATCCAATTTACAGATAATTGAAACGTGTTATTGACAAAAAAATTGGAGTGGAAAAAGAATTGCGAGAGAGTTTCCAGGGAGGAGATGGCCATCTTCTAGCATAAATCGTGATATTCGACGGTTTGTAGAAACTGTATTCATGGAACTGGAACCCGAAAGCAAATTTAGAAATCATACACAAATTGTAGCAAAAAAAAACAACCTTTATCTCAACGTAAAATAGCAGCCAGGACAAGAATTAGTCGAGGGTCTATACAAGTTATTCAAAAACATGTAGGCATTAAATGCTACAAAAGGTTGCAAACCCAAGCAATTTAACCCTTAATGCAAAAACAACGCCTAATTTTTCAAGACTAAAAGAATTTTTCGTTTATTCGACAACCAAGAACGCTACTGATTCAGAAAGTTTGTACCACATGAAGTAGCGGTTTTCTAAGAAGCTCGTGATGTCATAAGTTGGAATAGAAAGAGTCGCCTAGTTTGTAATGATCCTCACTTCACGAAGACGCATTTACATTTACCGAACAACGATTACGTTTTTATCCAAAACAGCGGTCCGCCTCACAGAGCGGCAATAACACAGCAATTCTTACAAGAAAATAGTGGCCGCCTAATTCTCCAGACTGTAATCCTTTAGACTACCCAGTATGGAATGCATTGTAAGAAAAAGTGTATCCCCAAAGACGGGAACTATTTCCACAATTTGGAAGATCTCTGCGGACGGTTAAAAGTGTGGTCAGAAGTGTCTATAACTTTAAACAGAAGAGCAATCTTACAGTTTAAACATAGACTAAGAAGTGCCAATTTAAGCAGAGATTCCATACATGTTTACAAGTGGAATATACCATATAACAATATAAAACGTTTACTGTTAGAATTTTGGAGAACATCGTAAGCGTGCAATTTATTTTTTTTAGTTGATATTACAAAATTCGCCATTCCTTTGTTTTTAATACAATAGTTTGAAATATGGCAGTAAACATTTTCAATTGTCTTTTGGAAAGCAAAAACTGAAATCGCTATCTCAATGCGTTCCGGAGATGTGACGTTTCGTTTTTTTTTCTAGCCAATGTTAAAACTATTTTTGTTAGATTTTATTTTTATTCTTTACTGCATTTATAATTGCAATGAAAAACTACTTATCCCATTGACCTGTGATATACAATAAATAATAAATAAGCACATAATAAAAGAATGATGATAATAAATGCAAAATCCCCTAACGCGAATCTTCTGTCGAAGGAAAGTGAACGATAGCACAGTAACAGTAACAGTATGTAACACATATTACTATCTATGTATAAAACTAAATTTCATCAAATTTGCTTGACAAATGGAAAGATTTCTTAACCACCGAATTTCTGATTTATCGACCTCTAACTCGGACTTGTCTTCGTCGGTTGTTTAGTTAAATCAAGATTTGTCAGACATATTTTGGAGACAAATTTGCTATTTTATCTAATTTTGAGGGCTACAGTAAACAGGTGAAAAAAAATCAAGAATTGTAAAGTCCATATTTGCGATTATTTCAGATTTCAAATGAATCATGCAAAGCTGGAACATGATTACTGTGAAACGTCTGGAACTTAATATTAGAAATGAATAACCAGTTACATAAAAAAATATAGCGATTATTTCACAGTAATATACCAATAATTAAACCATTTATAAATGTATACACATGTCTATTACCTAGATCAGCTCTTGACGAATGTTCCAAAGATCTTACATTAGTAACAGTTGCTCTAGTTACTTGTATACTTAGACATTTTGGTCTATCTCTTTGGTTATGATATTCCACAGTGCTTTCGAAATTTAACTACAAACAGTAAGTAGTTAAAATCGCAAAGTTATTTAGTTGAAAAAAATGAATAAAATTTTTCCAGCCTCTAGTGACAACGAAAGATTTAACAAAAAATAATAAATTTAATTGTATTTCTAACCAAAATTCGATATTTACCCTTTCAATACACCAATTTTACGAAAAAAATACACTGTTTTTAAATAATGAACTGTCATTTACAGTAATTTTACTTTCTTTTGTTTAAAGTGATTAAAAAATAGTCTTTTTAGACTCTTTAAAGCAAATCACTACCATTTTTTAAATATTTCTCCAAATGTTTCATTATAAATTTGCAAAAATTAAAAACGCATTTATTCATTTTATTCAACAAAAATATAATTTATTGTTTGTATATGATTTCGTAAAAAGATATTTTGTTTAAACATACTTTTAAAGTACAATATATTACAAAAAAATTATGATTGAAAACACGACACAACTGAGAACCCTAAATATAAATTTGTCTAAAATATAAAACGTATAATAAAATAAAACATTTCGGTTAAAACCCTAAATATACATTTTTCTAAAATATAAAAAGTATAATAAAATAACATTTCGGTTATAAATACACCTACCCTAGGAAGTATGGCCTCAATTTTTACATCTATGTAAGTATAACTTGGATTGACCTCAGAGTGTTGCGAATCCATTAACGACTGATACAGATTTAACAAGAAACAATTCAGCCACAAACAGGTATCACGGTCAAAAACAATTTGTACTGGATTTAGTTGAACGTAAAATTTTGGAGCTGGCACTGAAAATATAAAAATGTGATATAATTTATTTTCATGGGGAATCAGAGAAATAACATCTTTTAGACCTAGTATAGAAATACGATTTATAAATTAAAAATATTTGTTATTGTTATGAAAAAGTATTATTTAAAAAGACTTACATGGAAAAGGAACATCACTAGGATAATAATAATATATATACTCTGCATGAATTATACTAGCTTCTTTTGGTAAACTCATTCTATTTCTATCCCCTAAAATATAATAAAATGGTTATAAAGTCAGTTATATTTGTTATCTTCTAGCTACATAGGGCAAACGTAAACCTGTTCTAATAGACAAAATACAATTAACAGAATTGTCAACTTTCTAGATCTATTTTTATGTCAAGCCACATCGGAAACGACTAACTGATCATATTTTTCTACAAAAGCGTTCTAAATGAATACCAGGAGTTGAACCACAAACAATCGTAATTGACAATTTCCTCTTATGCTCTTCCCGATTTTTCTTAATGCGATCTTTGTCGAATCATTTGCTACCACAAACACCCGCTTAATGCCAAGTATATCCAACCAAAATGATGACTAAAAGCAGCTCGATAAAGCTTCTCGACAAAAAAAACCTCAAACCTTACGGTTCTGAATTTTATCTTTACTTTAGGTCTTCAAAGTTTATCTTTACTTTTGTAGTTGATTTTTTTGTTATCTTTTTAAAAGTATATGTAAAATATTATTACTACATCAATATTTTTTCTATGTAGTCCGGATAAATCCTACAGAAATATGTTCCAAACGCGTTTTTAATATAATACTTTTAACTAATTATTAAATATATATAGTACAAAACATCTAAAAAAATAATTTTAATAAATATCTTAAAATTAAACTAATCATGTAGAAACAATTTTTAACAGAGCACTTTTAATTAATAAAATTTTCTTGATATATTATTTTTAACATTATATGAAATACATTCAAAATATGTAAAACGATAATTTTGAAAAAATTTTAAAACTAATTATTCACAACAATCTGTAACAGCATTTGAAAGAGTAAAATAACTGTTTTAGAAAATATTTTTGTAAAATATTTCATTTACCTAAATTATAAAACATGTATAAAATGTTTTAAAAACAATCTTTAAAAAAAGTCACTTCTTAGCAAATAAAGTGTACTCACGCATAGTAATAGTATAATACATAACAAGTGTTGGAAACGGGAGTTTTCAAACGAGAAGGTATAAATACTTCGGAATACGATCACTTAAAATTTTTAGTAGAACTACTATTTTTTATATTTTTTAACACTGATGTTGAAAAAATTGTTTCAACCCTCGTTTTAAAAAACTCTATCCGTTACATCAACAGTATGACTTTGATACAAGATGGCCATGCTTTTCAAATCGCCACGGGTGTTAAAAAAATTATTTTTCAACACCCGTGTGATATATAGCACATTGTAGCCCAGTTAACAGTGTGATATTTGTCACTTTTATAAGTGGTCCTAGGAAAATATATGTATATCTATTTGTATTCGCCAAAGTAAAAAAGTTAAGAGACTATGTCCTAGTAGAATACCTTGTATTACTTTAATATTATTTTTATAGTGCCTTGTTTATAATAAACCAACATTAAAATGACCACACCGTAAAGCTGTCTAGAGATTGCATATTCTTGGTTGCGGTAATAAATTAAAAATAAATAATAAAAATATATAATAAAATTAATAAACATTCCCTAGGCAGACTAGTTTGCAGGTTGAGTTATGTAATTTTATTAAACTAAATATTTGCTTTAATCAATTTAACGTTAGATATTTTCTTATAGTTGCGAAAAAGCCAAAAAATAAAATTTTATTTATAAATCTAAACGCAACAGATAATCTAAACACACTTAAAAATAGTTGTATAATTACAATTTTACTGAAAAAACATTTTGAGTTAAGAGTTTGAGCTTCGAAGGGTCAAAAATGCAACTGTTTATGTGCCATTTTTTGGTTTTAGGTAATTACTATTTTGTCCAGAATTAAAGGAAATTATTGAAAAGTAATGTTACAAATTAAACTTTCATAATGAGTAACTTAAAGGAGAAACTCCGCCCAAATAAATTGAATTAGGATTTATTAATATATAAATAAAATTCGGTAAATAGCATAGCCATTAGAGAAAAAACTCGATATAGCTTCGGATTTAAGCAGCAGCAAAGGCAGTAAATGTGGATTGGGTGCAAAATAAATATTATTTATACAAAAAAGGAAGCATTATCAAAGCATTATAGTTGTAAGGATATAAGTAAAAACCCTATTAGGGTGTAATTTAAATTCCAAAACTCATAGACATTTTAATATTAAAAGAAGAACAAAATAATCTACAGTTTGGCCAAATTAGCTATTAAAATTAAAAATTATAGATATAATTAATTATTAAATTAAAAATATAGGTTTTCCTCAGTTTTGGTTTTTAGATTGTTATTAATTACTCAAAAAAAATAAAAATAGATCTATTAAATGACTAAAATGTTCGTAAATATAGAATCTCATAATTGCTCAAGCACAACATCAAATTAAAAGTATTTTTATGTGTTGTTTTACGCACGTATTTTCTTTCTTAATGTTATAATTTAAAAAAAAATAGCATAGTTTAATGTTTTTAATCGAAAGCGGATGCTTCCCGAATATAGAAAACAATTAAAAAGATTTTATTTTTATTAGAATTACCGGAATTTATTACAATTCAGGTTTTGAAGCAAGGGTATGGATAAACTAAAATGATGCCTTAAGGGGCTTTCCATTTTATTATGCCTGCATTTTATATTGCTAACAATACCATTATTTATATCAATTTAAAATAAACTAATAAAAACAAAATAAGAACAAAATAAGAACCAACCAATATTTCGTCTAAAGTAGTACAAAGAACATCTTTCAATTTGCTTATATCGAATATCTTTGGTTCTATAAAAGTAGCAAGGAAAGCACGCTAAGGAAAGTATAACCAATCCGAGTGGAACGCCAGGTGAATGGCTAGCGCGACTCTTACTGGATATGCTACCTGTCACCGATCATGCTACCTGTCACCGATCGGTTACTATCAAAACACCCTGGTATATCAGATTGTTAATGCTCTCGGGCCATACATATTACAGCCTGTATATGCGTTAAATAGTAGCATCGATGAGCGAGCGAGAAAGGCAACATTTGAGGCGGAGGTTAGAGTGATCCTTCTTGTCGTTGTTTATGTTCGGTGTAAATAGATACGTAGACGATATATTTGCTATTTTTGATACTAAAACAGAAAATTTGGACATTTTCTTAGAAACATTAAACAATAAATATCCTTCCATTAAACTAAAAAAGAACAATGGGCAATTACCTTTTCTCGACACGTTAGTTATTAGAAATAACGATAAATTAGAATTTGATATTTATAGGAAATTTACTAATACTGATAGATATATTTTTCATTGCCGTCAACACAAAATGGCAGCATTCCATTTCTTAACTCACAAAATAAAGAACGTTTTAACAATGAAATGAATCGGATTAAAAATATAGCTAAAAATAATGGATATAATGATAATTTTGTACATAAACTAGTAAATAGACATAAGCATAAGAAAATGTTAAAAGATGCCACTACTCTTCAAATACCTGAGGCTTCCAATAAATTCATAGTAATCCCATATGATCCCAGATATACGAGAGGTCTGTTCACTTACAAAACGGAGAATAGTTTGAAAAATCTCCTTGGAAATCCCAAAGACAAAGTCGACTTGAGGGAGAGGAGTGGCATCTATGAAATTAACTGTAATGACTGTGATCTAAAATATGTTGGGTTAAAAACCCATTCGTTTTTTTGGCACATTTAAGATACGGAAGAACAGAAAAGTCAAGCGTTGCAACATGCTTTGGAAAACAATCACCGAATAGGAATAAATAATCTTAAGTTGATTAAAAATGTATCTAATAATAGATTATTGGATGCATTTTTTAGAAATAGTTAAATGTGGTAAGAAAGCACTAAAAAACTCCTGCAGTCGGGTGCAACCAAGTGTGATAATAATTATATTGCTGATGATGCTAACTTGGTTAGCGAAACGCGCGTCCAGGACGTAACAAGTTGTGGTGTAGTGTGGTTAGAACTCTTGTATTTTGATCTATCTTCCACCACAGGTTCCAATGTTAGGACTAAATAGCTAGAAATAACTTTCAAAACTAAAAAAAAATGGTAAGTCTGAGTATTTTTTTAAAATTATTTAGCTTTGTGCCCGTGTAACTCTTAACATATTAGACTGTTCACTTCATATTTCCTCGTAAGATACACGGTTATGAAGATATTGTTAAAAAACCATTTTTTTGGTATGTATAATTCAATATGGCGACCCCTCAAGGGGAAAAAAATTTCTACCCTTATCCTAATTGTACCTTGAAAGTTACATTTTTACAACTTTTCTTGTATAAATCCTAAGCCTCACAATTTGGGTTAATGTTTTTTTATGAATACTAAAAGCTTCTATGAAAATTGGCCGAAAGTACTTGTGAAAAAGCGAGTGCACATGTTAGCAAATAACCTCGAATCGACTCTAACATCTCCATAGACAAACTGGCGACTGTTCGTGGTTTGGAGTTTATTTTAAACCTAGAAGACTTTTAAAAGTATCTTAGTGTTAAACTATTATGGGTCCCTCGGCACTGGTAACAGATGAACATTGGTACACTAAGATATACACTGAAAGGTATGGTTTCGGTATATACTATACGGCATTAACATGACTTATTTAAATCATTATGTTATGTAGGTAATAAGATGCTAACATTCTATGGCTCAGCATTTTTCAATATCAGCTAAACTAAGAGTGCAACAGAATTCTAAAAATACCTGGTATTTTGCTGTCTTTCCTTTTATGCTGAGCTAATAAACAATAAAAATTGTATTTGAAGATTCAAATTCAAAAAACTTCCATTTAATAAACATAAAGTATCAATTTTGGCCAAAATTGTTAATGAAAATTTTCATTGAACAATCATTCGTAATTAATATGTTAATAGAAAACTTACCACAAAGAAATTCTTTCAGTACTTGTTTCTTCCCCGAAGTTGTTACTCTGTAAACAGTAAAGTCGTCTACTCGCATAACTACAGATGTGGTCATTAACTTATTCAGCTGCAACTCTAATCGTCTTTTAACTTCCTTATAGCTTGTACTGGAAGGCTTCTGATTTTCAGTACTTGCAGAAAAAGATTCTGCCTGAAAGACAACTGACATTCAAGTTCATCAGAATTTTCAAAAAGTATTTATCAATTGCTAAGAGTAAATACAAAAATAGTAGGGAGGTTATTAAAACAATTTAAGGCAATAAACTATAGCTAGAACCGAACATTTACATTTTCCGCAAAAATGTTATGCCAGACGACCTATTGTTTAATAAAACTAAATAATTAAAAATTGTTTTAACGACAGTTTTTTGCCTTTTCGCAACGTAAAAAAATATATAAATATACATTAAAAGAAAAATATATTTTAAGGAATTTTATATATCTCCACATGTAGACTAAACTGTCGACAACCGCTTTCATACACTTAAAGATGCGAGTCGGACATATGACCAAAATAACCTGATCCCTATTGATTAAAAAAATCCTTACCTTCTAAAGCCAGGAATCTAACCAAACAATGGCGAAATTGTCCTAAGATAGTAATAGATTTAAATGGATTTTTTTTTCAAAATTGGGAGAGAATCAGCATTTTCGAAATTTCGCACTATTTTATATAACACCCTGTATAATAAGTAGTGACAGATGTAATTCAAATCCACTTACGTTCATGCTAAAGCAGTGGCGGTTTGTTAATAAGAGCTGCAGAACTGCCCATCCAATAGCAGCTCGCAGCAAACACATGTGATATGCGTTGTGACCTTAAAGCGTCTAAGCTTTCTATCAAATGCCGAGTTGCAAAGAATTTACCGGCAGTGTTTCGTTTGAATAGGGGTACGCCGTATTTGCTTGCTATACATACGTCCCATAAACACCAGGCGCGCTCAATACGAAGATTGTTGTAAGACAAATCATTTGTATTCTGGTTTACACTGTTTCACAATCAAATGTTAAAAGTACTTGTTACTATACCTATGACGATTGTAGAACTGTGAACTCTGAAACGGGTAAAGACATTTCTAAAATGTGCTTTGAATGAAAGAGTAATTGACAAATTTGCCGCAAAAAAAAAATAGGCACGCTGGTTTGGTCTTTAAAAGAAATTAAAAAAGTATTCGTTTATCACGGATTTTATTATGTGCGGAACAGACAATCACGAACAGTGTTTTTTTTTAATTTTATGTTACCTTTGATTGAATATTGCGAGGCATATTGCATACTGAATGATAGTCAACAACGCCGACAGGTGTGTTATTTAAATAAATTGTATTATATTTCATTTTTGATATAAACTAGAGCCTGCAGCAGTGTCACTTTCTAAAGCCACGGGCCGGTACTAGGCTAAAGTGACACAATATTCTATTCAACACAACAAACCGAATTCCAATAAATTCTATGGAGTTGGCTGTTACTCGATGGAAATTCATTATTCAACATAAAAAAACCACGAAAAATCGATTTCCACTACTGTATCTTAAACAATACTATGACAATATTGTTTCGTTACACTGTAACTTCTCAGATAGAATGTAATATTCAAATTAACATATATATATATATATATATATATATATATATATATATATATATATATATATATATATATATATATATATATATATATATATATATATATATATATATATATATATATATACATATATATACATATATATATATATATATATATATATATATATATATATATATATATATATATATATATATATATATATATATATTATATATATATACCTAAGTATAATAAAATTACAAATGCCTATAGAGATAGTCCCTATAAACATTGCTGTAATCAGACATATCAGGCATTGTTTACAGGTTTACAATAAGGTCTAAATAAGAAAGAAAGAAATACTGTTAATATAATCTTCCACTATAAAAACAAATGGTGAGTGGTTTGTTTGTAAGACTACAATAGGTTAATAATAAAAAGGTACAGAAATAATTTTAAGTTGTCCAATTGTTCATATAAAAGATTGCCGTTATGTTTAGGTTTGTTAATTTCCATACTTTCTAAGAAATTTTGTTTCTTAGATTTATTTTCTGAATGTAAGATTTTAAAGTTGTCATTAGTTTGCTTCATCTAAACCAAAGATATTCAGTTTTTAAAATAGTAGAGAAATGTTAGTTATTCTTAGCTACTGATCATTAGGTTAGAAGTTAAAAGGCTTTTCTATTATACAGAATACCTAAACTAATATAAGCATGGACTTACAATTGGTTCTTAACAAACACTGTATACTCTATATTCCTACTTATCTGTAAATGCAAAAAGAACGGTTTGCATTAATATAAAAAGGTATGGATAAGTTCTTTAAATACTTACTTTTGGCATTCTGCTCAATGGAATGTGCTGCGTTTTAGTATTGTCGAATACGTCCATAAATTTACATTTAAACGCCGCTAGTGCTTGTTCTTGCCATAAAGTATGGGGTACTGTAGACGAATTATATGTTGGCCAATGTTTCCGATCACCTAATATATAAGAAGATTAATACTTAATATATTTTACGTATGAGTGTCAAATGTCTTTAATGCGGGTCTTACTACATATTGCAAGTTGATGTAAAATACATTAGAATAAAAAATAAAAGACGTTTTATGCAAATTACCACAAAAGGTCAAATTGTCGTTTTAGTATCAAATATTTAAGTCATAAAATTGAGTGAAATAGTGGAACATAAATATTCTCTATTCTAATGCGTCCTGTATGTACCTACCCTTAGCCAAATGATAAGGATAAAAATCTACTTGGAACTTCTGTATAGAAATTTGAAGGGCGCCACCTTCTTGAAGATTTGGATGTGTCGATCTACCATCTAAAACAAAAAGAATGGAACATACCCCCTGACCAAAACTGATCTATTTATTTGTAAAGTATTCCTTTTGTACACTCAACTTTGCTGTATTATTATAACTTAACGATTTGGTGGGCAAAACAAAAAATGTAATCTAACATAAATAGAATTAAAACATCAAGTATTTTGTTTTTGAATTTTACAGAATTGTTACAATGGATTAATGGACTAATTGCAGGTTACCTTTTAGGTAAAGAGGTATGCAGAAGTTAGGAACGAAAAGGGAGAGATTGTCAGTAATAACTAGTGGAAAAAAGTAGTAAACTATGCAGATGAAGCATTATTGTCAGTGGCGGATTGCTGTACTTCAGAGGTCTGGGTCAGGGATATATATGGACAAGTTAAATTGCTTACGGCATATTGATTGTTTGAAGTTCGGTTCAAATCAGGTTATTAAACTAAACTTTTAAGGGTCAATTTTAATAGAGACGACGTTTTAACCTCTATGAGTTCACTCTCAGGATTATATTTGAGTTACAAAATACACATTAATATCATTTTGTAGGAAGATTAAATGAATCCTAAAAATATTGTGTAAAATAATATTAGTGTCTTATAAGGTTAAATTAACTTACACCTTAAAACCAGACATTTTATCAAATTACAGCCTGCTAAAACTACTGAAATGTGGTTATTTGATATGATTATTTATTTAAATAGATAGCAAAAAAGTTAAAGTCAAAAGTTGTGGAGTTTTTTTTTTCATCATATTAATTTTGTACTTTATATCTAAAGAACATATATTACATGTGACAGAGACATTTCTAACTTTATTTTTCAGATGATAATATCTGAATAAATCTAGATGCTTCCAATCACTTTTCTAAAATCTTCTAAAATAAACTAATTTAAAGGATTTGTCTAGCAAAATAAATAGAGGAATATACACTTACCACCTGGGTCATCACACAAATGAAGTACTATTTGGTTTGACATAAAATGATATGAAGTCTCGACAACATCATAAAATGCAAACATTCGACTTGAGTTTTTTGTTGGTTTTAAACTAACACCCTGCAGAGCTTCCTGTGCCAACTGAGCTTGATATTCTGGCAGTTCCTTAAATATATGACTATATTATACAATTAGATATCAACATGAAAACAATTTAACTTTGCAGTCTCTAAGGTCGCAGTTTTTATAAATCTGCTTTTATATATATTTATATATATATGGCTTCTGATTAATCATTAACCAGTCATACTGAGAATAAATATATGCTGAAACACAATTGTATCAGGTGAGTTGCCATATTTCACTGTAGAAGATATAGAGAAACTTTGCTGTGTCCTAAACCACCGGAATGTTTGTATCACATTAAACAAATGGCAAAGTAAAAAAACCAAAATCATTTTTTGTAAATCGAATCTCCTAAATTGTTATAAAAATCGTCAAAGTAATCATTTCTTTGAAATAAATTATACAAATGAAATTTTAAAGTGAGAAATGGTCGATTTTACTATTTTGTATAAATTTTCAGTGTAACTATTTTCAATAATTATATTTATATTCGAGTTTTGAATTGAATTATTACATTTTTTTATGCCGCGTAAAAGTAACTTGCGTTAGTTTATTTAGTTCTCAAAATATCTTCTTTTACTGAACGGAAAACCCTAGATTGATAGCTTAGACCACAAAAATATAAATACCAATAAACTTTAAATTTTGATTTTTTTAAAAATAATTACTTATATTTTATTACATTGAGTTATAATTTAATTGATATATACTTACTTCTAATTTTCTAGCTGCCTTGAGTTTTCTTGTTACTTCAGTAGCCCTTTGTATTAACCCTGATAATGAATTTAAAAAATGAAGAGCTGCTTTCAACTGGGAATCGGTAAGAACCCACAACAAATCATCTAATATTATTACTAATCTTGACCCCAGTATAAAACAATCTAGAAATTAAAAAACTTTTGATTAATTATTTAGCACTTAAAATAAAAACTCAATTATCTAGGGTAAATACAGATTTCAGATTAATTCTATCCATACACAGACTAGCTATATTTGCTAGTTACATCAATAAAAAGGGTAGTGTCCTAATTGGGGCATAATCAATTATTTAATTAAAAATACAGCTCATAAGAGAAAGAGATGACTACAAATAATTATTTATTTATCCACAATTAATTTTGAAGGACCACTGTACTTAATTATCATACAAAGAACTCAAATGTTGGTATTTTTATAGGGCGTTAGTTCTGTCATTATGTTTTACTCTTTTTTATAAATTAATAGATTCTTATTAACTTAGGTAATTTTAACTTTGATTAACAAACAAAATATATTGCAGCAATTTGTTGGATAAAAGCAAATATCTAGTAATAAAAAAATGTTAAACTCAGAATCTCAATATATAGCATTTGATGTTTTATTCTATTCCTTATGGTTTTTCAACACTTTGTTTCACAGAATAGATCATTACTGGGTAGATGGTGGAATATTTTTGACCTCTTGGGAAAAAAAGACAGCAGAAACCAACACGTAAACACGTAAACAATAACTGAACTGAACTGAAAGAAACACTTGCTACTTTGAACAAACTCACTTTTGTACATAATAAAATAAAAATTGTTTCAGGACCTCTGATACTGACCAGACAAAAGCACAATGTTGTCTCAAGCAAAGATGTGGACGTACTGGTTTGCTAAAATATTAAATCACCTTCCTATCAGGTGACCTGTAGTCCTGTGTTTTCACTAGAATAAGGTATAGTTATAAGGAGTGACAAGGAAAGAAAAGGATGAGAATAAAATTTTAGAGTTTCACATTCGAATATGGTGGTGGTACATACTGACAGTGGAAATGTTTTTCATAGGGTTATATATGCTTGGACAAATAGGAATGAAGAAGATAAAGATCATATTAGGTTATAAGGCAGCTCTTAAAAAAAAGTTATTGTGCAAATAGAGTGACAGTTCAAAATAATAATGTATTATTTTGCATCTTAAATCAGTTTTAAGAACAGAATATTTTTAGGATGGTTAGTTTATAGATGGACTTTAAAAGCATGCAATGCATTTTAAAGTCATAGGAATAACCTTGAAGAAACAATATTTTGGGTGAATAAGAAGGAGATTTAACTGACAGGGTTGTTCCAATTTAGTCAGGGCTGTGCAAAGTCATTCTAATATCAAAGAAATAATTTCAGTCATTATGAAGCGAGAGTTGCATTTAGCCGTGGTAAGAAATTTATTTAGATTGGTTTTTAATCTACTGGATGTACATGCAATTAGATTAAATATGCTAGATAGTATTTATTAGGAATTTGGGAAAAGCGTTTCCTTAACACTAGTACTGTCAAATATTGTTCTAAAAATCAAAAAATGTTATACAGTAACTCCCAACAAGGCATTGACATCCTACAAGTTACATTTTATATGATCTGTATTCTTTTTTGTGTACCTTAGAAACCAGGCAAATCTGTATATGTTCCTATACATATTACACTTGCCATTACATCAGCCAATGTCCAAGCATGTTAATATAGGCTTGGCTTTAACAATTATGTACTTACCAGAGATACGTTTTTTAATGGTAATGCGACATCTTGCTTGATTAGTTAGTAACCTTAATGGTGTCAAATTGTTGTCTTTGGTTGATTTCGCTTCTATCCTGACTGTCTGCCATTGTAGTTCTTTGAATATTAACAACTGTCCTTTCTCTGGATTTTTCAACCTTGTCATGGGTAATTCCATACGAGTAAATTTTGGAGTTACAGATTCAACAATAATTCTTTGGATCTGTAAGAATGCACAAAAACATTATTTTGTTTACTTACCTGGGACTACGAAGGTAAATGATTTTCTGGTAGTTTTATTTTATTTAATTAATATTCTTTGGGAAATATGATGACAATGTAACAAAATTAAATCAAGATACTGACATATGAATATTTAATTCACATTAGTATACCAGAAAAATAGTACAAAAATCATTTATACATGCTATAAGAAAAAGAACTGGGCAAGTTATTTAAGTGCATCTAAAGAAGTAGTTTTCAAAAAACCCATCCAAAAAATAATTAGAGAAAATATTTAAATAATTGCTTAAAGTTTCAAAAGTTGATTTTTGCTATCTTTTCTTTTTAATTCATTATTCCAAAATTTAATATTGTTTCTAAACTCTATCTTTTGAGAAATGTGGAAAAACATTATTAGTTTCCGAGAAAATAGTGAAAACCCCTTAAAAATATACTTTTCTTGCAAATATTAATAACTTATGCAATTTGGAATACATAGATTTAAGACTTTGTTCAAATATAACCTACATGATGATAAATATGTGTGTAAAATATTGATTCTGTGACTTCATTTGTTAATTAGTTATGACTATTTAGTTATTACAGGAGGCATTGTTTAAAATACAATTCCACTGCAAATGAGAGCAATAAAGACATCTATAAGAGTTCATTTTGTACATTGTGACTGACTCTACAATATACAGTTATTTTTAGTGAGGAAATTTGTTTAGAATTTCAACAGTTAATAGTTTTCAAATATAAAAATCTGTTTTTATATATCTAGTATAATGTAAAACATGAAACAAACTGGTATTCCTGAATTTTTATTTATCAGATCGATTTACTCTGGCCCCCTGTATTAATACAGAACAAGAAACCATTTAGTTTTATATACTAAAATGGTAATGCCATGCTTGAAATGACTCATTTATTCCTCAATTATCTTAATAAACGAAATCTGACATAAAATACCTGATAGAACTTTATAAAAATTGGACATGAACCCTGAAATTTATTACAGTTTTCGATAAATATCCATTTTTACCACTCCTCAAGGCATTTGAGGGGATATTTGCAACTTCCTAGAACCACATACAAACATAACTGCACATATATTTAGCATCACAAAGGCCTTAGACATGATCAATCACCAAACTTCAAAACTATGGTATAAGAGAGACAGCATACAGTTGGGTTGAAAGTTATCTGTCAGGGAGAATTCAGGCTGTTAGACTAAATGTATCCCACAGAGCAGTGTCCTGGGACTCATTAAATTTTTTGGATTAATTTTAATGATGTAGTTTAGTTAGTTTTTAGATTTTAAAACGTAAATTTCTGACTTTTTTAAAAATATTTTCCTTTATAACTAAATGTATTTATATGCGACAATTTCAATACTATGCTAGCATAGTATTGGAAAAAAATTATTTTTTTTTGTATCTTGTAGGCTATATTCTTTTCTTTTTTAGTCATCAGTTATTTTTCAGCTCTGTTGTCGAATTTATTTATAATGGCAAAACTATGAATGACCATTTTTTTAGTCATGAATAATTTTCCTGCCATTATTGAATTTATTTATAAGGGGATTATGCAAAACTATGAATGACCTTTGTTCTGTTATTCATCAGTTATTTTCTATTGGTAAGTACATATAGGGGACCCTTTGTTAAAATCTGTGGGGAGGGGTATTTGTAGTTATGTACTTA
Source organism: Kuschelorhynchus macadamiae (assembly GCA_030620095.1). Taxonomy (NCBI): domain Eukaryota; kingdom Metazoa; phylum Arthropoda; class Insecta; order Coleoptera; family Curculionidae; genus Kuschelorhynchus; species Kuschelorhynchus macadamiae. The sequence goes on from JAUTXW010001551.1 coordinate 152,269, forward strand.
ATATGTAGACTTATTATAATCAATAACAAAGAAAACCAAATACAACCAAAATCATATGTATTTAAGGCCTTGCTCTTTACTACTACACTTATTACACTATTTAAAGAGTTCAAAGTTTAAAAAAATTCATTGAAAAAAAATTATTAATACAGTACCTTAAAAAACTGTTTAAATTAAAAAACTAAACATAAAACTGTCTAAGACTGTAAAAAATACAAAATAAATATAATCTCAGTATAAATCTTTTGAACTCATAAACAAATGTTAGCTATTCCACCCACTGGGGAACTGCAGTCATGCTTATATGCAAAAATATATGGTCAGTCAACAAAGAAAAAGTCTCATATTTTTTATATTTATTAATTTAAAAAAAAAACAGATGACCACATAAATTGTTTAAGAGTTTGTGGTTTCCATATACATTTATATTAACAATAACATAGATACACAAAATCAATAAGAGATACTTATGTAAATGATCTGGTGCCTACCTGGAGTGTTGCAATGAATGCAGGGCTATTAAAAGAAATATTTACAGTATTTACAGTAACCGTAATTCCATCAATGACTTTGTGTATAAAACTATATTTTCCTGGTGATCCATAAGGTGACATAGCATCTTGATTGGACATAGATCTCAATTCCTCACATGTTTCTACAGTTATATCAACTTCATCAAGACTCTAAAAGAGAAAATGATATCAACAAAAACTAAGTGGGACCAAGATAACATACAGTAAGGCAAATGATTTTCTGACTTTAACACAATTTTTTTGACAGTTATTTAAAAATTGAATCACATTTAAAAAATGCATTTAATTCTACAAAAGTAAGTTAAAGAACTAATCATATGCCCTGTCTTATAAACAGAATTTCTTAATCAGTTAATTATAATCAAAAGAAATAAACTACATCTCAAAACTCTTCCTTCAGATTGTAGAAGAATTTTTTTAAGCAAAGTCTAAGAGATTTTGAAATTATATATATAATTTTATCATAGATATAAAAACAGGGAGATGAAATTGTTTCGATTTTAATGCAATCATCATTTGTCGTCTATTGTTTCATCCTGATTTGACTGTTTCGAAAGAGTGTTCTCAACTATTTTACATACTTACATAACTATATATAATTATTATCAGCAAATAGTTATTCAAATAACCTGATTTTTGTTTAAATAAAACATCATTGGTTAAAGACCGAAACACTATAGAATTTTTGTGAACTGCACAGTAAACAATTTTATAATGACTTGAAAAATTGTAAATTAATTATTACTTTGTACAAGAATTTTGTTTTGTGTGACTTTTTGGGTTGTTTTTTATAATTTTTGTGCGAGTTCTTAGGCATTATGATGGGTAAATGTGAAATGTACAAAAATTTAACTTCTAACATATCTTTTCCCGGGTAAGTAAAAATGTTGTTTTTTCTGTATTAATTGGCATACAAGATATGATAGTTGTATTCCTATATGGTTTTTATATATTTTCTGGTTTTTGTTCTTGTCTGTACCTTTTTTAAAGGATACTTATATTTATAAATCTATGATGACTTTTTAATATATATGTATTTATTGTTAATTTGTTTGATGATTTTTAATGGTTATTACTGCTATTTATTATGACTATTTATTGTGGCATATTTATTTCATTTTAAGACTCATTTTATTATACTGCTTTTATATCTTTATTTATTTAGTTTAGTTTTGTTTATAGGTAGGTAGAAACCTTTTCAGCCGTATTCACTAACATAGACCGGGTCTAAAATTTAGACCCCCATATTTAAAGCTGCCTTAAACCCCTGCTAGGTTTAAGATTTAGACCGTATTCACAAAACAATTAGTACTAGTTCTAAAGTTAGTCCAACAGGTTTAAATTTAAACCCATATATATACCTCTCGATGAACAAAACACTATTCATAGCCAACTTTATTAATATTTATTCTGTATCTGCTTTTGTAAAAATGACGGAGGTATAGAGGGCGAAAATGCATACATAGCAAATGATTCAAGTGAAGAAGAGGAGATTCTAGGCAAAAAAATATCTTATTTGAAAAGTTATCTCCAAATATTATGCCTCTAAAGCGAGAAAATGCATGGCCGGATGTTCAAATTTCTGTACACTCAGTACTAAGTACCGAAAGAAGAATGTTGTATTAGATGAAATAAAGACGTAGTGGAAAAAGGACAAAATACTTGTGAAATCAAGACGTAAGTACCAAGCTTTACATTAATTACTTAGAAAAACGGGAAAAATCATATATCTTAAACAATAATAGTTAAATAGTAAATAAAAAAACCATTAAAGAACACTAACTGCATTATAGAACTTAATACCATACTGAGTTCGAATTCCACTGCTTGCATACTTTTTTCTTTTTTAATGATAATTAGTGTACGAAAAACATATTCATCGGTAATTCCTATTAAAACAATAAGTTAAAAACATTTAAAACACAATGCCATTTTCGTGACAAATTATTTCTACTTTTGATTTCTATTTTAATTTTGAAGTGCAATATTCTACCTAAATACTTTTATTATTTAAAAGTGGCGGTTCGGCGTACTTTAAGAGAAATAGGCGACCAATTTGAATTGTGTTTTTTGCTAATATAAAACTCGATAGATTTATACTAAGTTGAGCAGTGAATTAAAACTTTTCTTAAACCCACCTAAAAGGTAGGACTAACTTTTGGATCTAAATTTGACATTTGCCGGTCTAAAAAGACTTTAAAACCTTTTAGTGAATGCGGCCATATTGGAAAATTTAAACCCACAAGATGTTGGGTCTCCCTGTTATTATGTCTATTAATTTTATTTAAAGTATATATTATACATTTGGTTTTGAGACAGTATGTGACCATTTATGAAAATAAAACCCATTTTAAAAATTTACAAAAATCTCTTATACAAGAACACAAATAATAATAATAATAACAATAATAACAAATCAATGTTTTTAATATATGTTCTTATCAGCATTTGCCAACTCTGAATCTCTTGGAGAGCTAAGATACAATTTACTTTTTAGAATATGGTTATGTTTATAAGCTCATGTTATATATATAATCTACATACCAAGCAAATTGGTACATTTTTAAGCTTTGTCCAAGTAATCCTAAATGCAACCTTATTGCACCACGCTTTTGTTAATCTTAACCAACAGGGTAATTCTAAAAACTCAGTTAAGACCTCCTCATTAAGTTCCAAATTTGTTAATTCACCTTCACCTTTAAAGGTGCTAAGATTGATTTTATCAGCAGAGAGATTTTTGGTAAACCTGAAACAAAATATAGATCTTTCAGATAATGTATGATGAGGAAGATTTTACTTGTCAAACTTGCTTTGAATTTACTGTTATATCCTTGACAATGTTAAGATTAGTATAACATCTCTAGTCATTACCAATCACAAACTAGAATCTTAAAACTATATCTTTATATATATTAGTTGTGTGCTGTGATGCATAGTTATGTAGCTTGAAAAAGTCAATGCAACCCAGTTGAGGTTACCAAACATTAGTTATTTCAATTTCAGATTTATTTAAAAAGAAGGCTATTGTTATGTTGCTTTTTTGTATTTGATTTTTGTCCAGTACTTAACTTAATTATGGCCACAGAGCACAGTATTCTATGTCAATAGAAAATGATAAACAATATAGACTTTTTTATTATTGATTTTATGAAAAAAGGTATTCTAACAAAAAATTTTGCTTATTAAAAAATAAGTTTAGCTGTAAAAAAAATACCATACAAAATACAAATTAAATTTTCTGAGATAACCCAATTGGAGAGCACAAAAATATGAGTCATTTAAAGATATTAAGTATGACGTATAGTTTTTAGGTAAAGTTTAAATGTAATTTTAAACAAAAAAAATATTGTTCATAAAAAGTTTTGCATTTAAAAAAGAATGCCATTTTTTATACAGGGTATGAAATAAATACAAAAATAGAAGTTTGGAAAACAAAAAAAAATTAAATAAGTAAAAAACTAATTTTTTTTACATATTCACCATTCCTTTCACACATTCAACACAGTCTAGTATCAAAAAAAGTTCTAAAACGTTTTTGACTTGTGCTTATTTACAAGCTCTTTGTTTTAGCTGTCTTAAAGCTTGGAATTTTATTTTTTTTGTTTTGCAAACTTTATTTTTAAATCAATCATATTTTCCAAAGAAGCAAAAGTTTTTATGAAGAATAAATTTTTCGCTTAAAAAAAAGTTGTCCATATATTACCCAAAGCCACACACATACTGTATACTACTTGTATGCAATGACATTTGAAAATCTCACCTCTTGTAAAGCCTTAGAAGGTTATTTTAAGCAAGAAGTGGCTTCCATATGTTTGGATCATCTATACTTTTACCTGTGAAAAGTTATAATGCTCTGACCACTTTATTAAGTGTTTGTTTGACCAAATACCTAGTAGTACCTATGAGTAATTTTGACATCTCTTGATTGTAGTGAATTGTATATAAGAGGCAAAATGCCTTTTTATTAGAGAATTCTGTGTAGACACAAAATGGAAAGACTTCAAAATCAGGCCCAGCTGAAAACATCGGATTAAACCAATAACAAATGCCATTGGCGGATGCACAAGAAAAATAAAAGTTTCCTTTCCTTTATATAGCCATACACTTCAAGACTATGCTAGAATAGTTTGAGCATTGAGTTCCTGTCTAAGGAAGGATTACAATATCTCGACTGGGGCAAGATGGGGCCGCATTCATAGAAAAGTGGAGTGAGGTGGATGGACCAAGGTTAGCGAAAAGGGCCTTTTAGGTTTAGTTGCTGGGCTTGTCCTCCCGATCTTACTACTACTACTAGCCATACACTATAGGATCATGGCATTTCAAAAATGTATGTATAATTAAAAACTTTAGATTTGTTTCTCTGATATGGTTTTAGATATTATGTAAACTGAACTAAATCTCTTATCTGAAATAAAAAGTTTTTATTAAACACTGTAATTTTATATCACAATTTTAAAATATCTTATTAATAACTAAGTTTAAGTTGTTTCTGAATTTTTATACAATTTAGTGTTAATTTAAGTCCTTCTATATTCTTAGAATTTATTGTCATTGTATAAAGTGCTCCTTTTATAAGACTTGTTTTTTATAGGATGCACATTAAGATGCATGTACAGGGTTAATGATTATCCTCCCTTAACTTCATTATTTTTTTTAATCAGCTTTTTTATCAATAATGAAAATATAAAACAAGATGTTTCAGAAAACTGTACCAGACAAACTCATAGTTTTTAAAATATAACACCCTGTTATTATTACACATTCGGATTCTACATAGATTCTCAGCATAATATACTCTATACCTAAGCTTCTAAGCTAAAAATAATTAAACATTGGCTTTTTACCACGTTTACCTAATTACAGAGGCAAACCAGTTAAAGACTGACAAAAATGAATTTTGCTTTCCTATTTTACCTTTTCAAAACCTATCTGATGGTGCTTACAGATGGTACTAACCAAAGTACACCTCTTAGGTTTATTATTTCCAAAAATAACAACTTGTTTTCTTTACTAAATCTCAAATATATAGGTTATTTTTTTATGCAATAGGTACCATAATATACGTTTTTAAATAAGTGTTTCAAATCTACCTTAAAGTCTAAGGTTATTTTATATAACACAATAGTTCTATTATTAACAGGTTTCAACATATCAATGTTATTTGATAGTTTTGCCACTGTAATTAGCTATACTTGGTAAAGAGATGATCTTTAATTATTTCTAGCTTGGAAACAACTGAACTTGGGTATAGGGTATATTATATGAAATCTGCTCAAATTTATGTATAATCTGAGTGTGCATTAATATACAGGGTGTTTCATTTAAAAAACTATAAGTTTCATCTGCTACAGTCTTCTGAAACACCCCGTATAATTTTTTAATTTCTGATAAAAAATTTCAGATAATTTCCTACAATTTGGTAAAAAATGAGCTCCCTATTTTTAAAAATAATAAAGTTTTAAGGGGGTGTCCACTTATAATCAATAACCCTTTATTAAAACTAGTACTTTAATATACTACCAGATGCTAAATGTCTTAGCACCTATAATGCTCCTATTCTGCTTTTTCAAAACACAGTAAAACCTGGCACATAAAAATAAAAACCTTGATATTTTGTATACTTAATTATAAAATTAAAACTTGAAAAACCTAGCAGGGCCCATGGCCTTGAATGAAAAACAGGATAGGGAGACCTAATATGGCAGGAACAGATAAAGACGGCAAGATAATTTCATGGACCATGCTAAGTTTGTCAAGTTGTAACAGTTTACTATTTTTAGAGCCAATTAATGCATGACAAAGTCCACAAAACATTTTGTGGATATTTTTATATAAACTTAAACAATTTTAAGAATAAACTAAGTTCTAAGTTTAGTTAATTGGTTGTGTAATGATGTTCCTATAAATTACTAATTATTGCACATCTTTGGCACTGCTATTTTTACTATGACATTGTACCTACATTTTATATATTAAAGAGCTAAAACCATTAAACAATTAACTATTTTGCATTAATTTTGCGGAAGATTCTAATACTTGAGAAAAATGAAGCATATCTAGATGGAATTAATATTTTTCTACATTCCTCTACAATGAAACTTAGTCAACTGCTAAATTTTACCATCCCAGTTTTTAAATTTTTTTTGTTATGACAAGATGACAGGCTAGCTCGACTGATGATTATTATATACCTAAAGTTTGGCACACCAGTCTGGGATAATGAAAAGAGTGTATATAATGGTGTTTCCTGTTTATTTATAATAAATAAGAAATAAATGGAAAGGTGTATTATCCATTGGTGATTTAATAAAACTCTGTATATCTGGTCCGTTTTTAACAAACCTCGCCTTTTATCATGGCTTCAGATCCCTATGTTTTGCCCCATAATTTATTTATTTGTGTAGTTGTATGGTTGTGCTGAACTTTTGCCCCAACAGCAGCAGAAATCAACCAACATATAGAGATCAAGGATCAATGAAAGGAAAATTCATCAGATATCATAAATTTCTCCCTTATCGAGTTCATATTAATATAACAGCTGTTAAGGAACAAAATTGAAAAAAAAAACAAACTTACCTAGATAAATGTTTCAATAATTGGTTTTTTATAATAGAAACCATATTAGACGTTTTTTAAAATCACATAAAACATACAGTTGTATTTAAAATAGAGTTTGTCTAACTAATTTGAATTCACACTTTTATGTATAATCATTTTAAATTGTGTTTTCGTTCTAAAATATTTCAAAATAAGAAATTGCTAAAGGCTAAGCTACAATTTTACAATGGAAATGTATTGGAATGGGGATATCGCAATCATCTGGTTTTGACATTGACATTTCAATAAAGTTGATAGTAAGGTTCATAAACATAACAGGTGTATATTATACACTCAATACAATCCATCTCTGACGTTACTTACCGCTTTACCCCAAATGTTTTATGTTCTTATAGAACAGACTCCTGTATATAAACATTATTAGTACGAAAATGGTAAAGTTTATGTGTGTCTTAGCAAAAATAGAAAGAAGAAAACAAAATTAATAAATGTTTTACGAGATTTGCTAGCTTGCCTCAAACATTTTAATTCTGAAATAAGGTCTATTGAATATCTTATTCGTTCTTTCTGTACTCCTTACACTCACTGATCTTTGGCGTGCCTTTACTGACAACTGTCAGTGTCATAAAATAATTACGATATTTCTATTTGATTTAGATTTGGGGGACAAACAGTCATATCTGGTATACTGAAATTAATATTCGTTAGCAATCAATATTAATTATAGCGAAACGTAATACAAACAGATATGTATGAAACATTCGGCAAGCATGTGCTATATCCCAATTGAATACTATCATTTTACAGGTATTATTTGTAATTATTATAAAATAAGGCTACTTTTTTTAAATTAATTTTAGTTAGTTCTTTGCTTTAGTCATGACTAATGGTGGTTAATATATTATATTAGCAAATTTTACTTCATGTTACATGTTTAAACGTGGTGACGAAATAAGTGCAAGTGAATATTTTAAAATATCATTTGCAATTTGTTTTAGAAATCGGCCGGCCGCATCGTGATTCTTTCTGGACAATGTGCTTTTTTGGCTGCGTTTAATAAATTTATACTCTAGCCTAGATCTGCTACATATAGGTTGACTCTCTAATTATCATTGAAGAAATAAAAGGAAAAAAATAAATGATTAGTATTTGACCATATTTGGACGCGGCACTAATTAACACTACATTGGCCTCAAGGACGATTTTAGGAAACCTTTTTGGGGAGGAAGGTTAATTTAGAAAAAAAGTTAATATATTTTATAATAAATGAGGTGAGAACAACATAAATGCCTATATTTTTTATCATATTTGTGGCATAAGTGAAAGAAACAAAACAAAAAAACAAAAAAAAACTAATAAATAGTTAAAGAATAACATCCATTAATTTGTCTACAGCAAATTTATTAATTACATTGTTTATATTTACATCAATACTCTATGTAAATTACACATGATGTTTGACCGGTCTGGGCGGTGGATATATATATATATATATATATATATATATATATATATATATATATATATATATATATATATATATATATATATATATATATATATATATATATATATATATATATATATATATATATATATATATATATATATATATATATATATATATATATATATATATATATATATATATATATATATATATATATATATATATATATATATATATATATATATATATATATATATATATATATATATATATATATATATATATATATATATATATATATATATATATATATATATATATATATATATATATATATATATATATATATATATATATATATATATATATATATATATATATATATATATATATATATATATATATATATATATATATATATATATATATATATATATATATATATATATATATATATATATTACAAAAATACATACATACACACCCCTAATTTCCTAATTATTATATTTTACACCACAGAGTCGTTTGAAAAAATCAAAGATACGAAAGATAAAAATGCCCTTATCCCGTCGCAATAACATATCCAGTCATATAAACCATATACATTTTTTTACTAAAATAACAATTTAATTTTTTGTTTTTGTCGTTACTTGTCTGCCGAATTTTAAGTTCCGGTAAAGGTCGTCTCCTGGTCTTAAATTCGAGACATTTCTCAAAGTTCAGCTCTCTGGAGGCTTTTGAAGTCTTAAGATTCTAAACCACTGTGGCTACGATTATTTAAAACATTAATTTTTTAAATTAATTTAAATCACAAAATCAACAAACAAGTCTTGAAAATAAAATGAATTCTATAAAAATACGCAATCGTAACCACAACCTATCACACGATTTATATTAAACGGATCAACCGACAAAAATGTTTAAGTTTCCTCGGCGCAGCTGTTGACCCAAAATTTGCCAACGTAAGCCGTATATTACCAATGTGCCCCTATACAAATTCAATCGGGAAAAACGCCTCCGTTTATAGCCACGAGGACATCGCGAGCCGCCAGCCTCGTGGTCAAACGAAACGAAACCTTCGGAGATCGCTGAGCGAGGCATCGATAGTGCGACTGCCGTGGAATCAACATGAACTAACGAGTTTACACGCTTAGCATAATAGAAGGAATTTCCAAATTTAAAAGAAATTAAAAAGATATAAATTATTCATTTTCTGTTTCGAAATATTTATTGGGGGGTCATTGACCATATGACCTAATGGAGGAGCCGCCATTGACTTCTACCGAATTTTTGCATAAAAACCACAAAAAAAAGCGGTTCCGTCTATAAAATAATATGAAATAGGAAAAAAATTCATTGTTTACATTTCTTCGATCATTATTAATTGCAAAATAATTTATCCAGTCTGTTCTTGCACCTGTGCTCTTTGCTAAATTTCTGACACTTTTCTAAGTTTTCTGTGAAATTGTTTCAATATTTTTATACGACTTTTATGACTTATAAGCTGTATCCCCTCTCGTAAAACCTAAACAATCCTAATCCCAACCATTCCGCATTTTTATTAATTATAAGTTTTGTTAAAAAAAAATTACATTCATCCGCTTGAAAGCCGAATATCCTACCACCGCGCTAGGAAGCCTATGCTGAACATTCAACAAAACTTGTTTATAATCCGCGGAAATAAAGGACGAACCATTAAGTAGCACCCTTGTTTATTATATATATATATATATATATATATATATATATATATATATATATATATATATATAGATAAGGGTTGCTCATTAAACAAATCTGTCATGTGATTGGTATGATTCGTAACTGATATAGGGTCTTGTGACTAAATATACTATTTGTTTTTTATCTTTCTTGTTACGTGAACGTGATACGTCGCTTTCGAATTCAACCTCTCATTAATTTTTTATCTTTTTACCTTTTACCTATATTACTTAACATGACAACGGTATGAAAATTTTAGGATGTCATATAAATTTGTCAAGATGATTGATGTTATTAATTAACGACCGTTTTACTAAAAACAGCAATTCGAAGCCATAGTATAGGGTTGCTGCGACGCTGAAGAAACCCATGGCGACCTCGTAAAAAAGTATAATTTAGAGTAATAGTTAATGTAATAGAAAACACTACGGATCAGTGACAAACATTTTATTCTTATTATCTCTAAGATTTGTTTCATCTGATATAGGCAACTAAACTTACATAAACCAAACATGGTTCAACAAGCCGACTAAAAAATGATCATACTATTGCCAAATATGGTTCTTTATTTTTCAAAAGTAGAGCGCCCTTGATCGTTAGCAACCTAAAAGAATTTTAAAACCCGGCGTTAATGGTTGGTTTCTTTTGAATAAACATCATGCAGATAATGAACCATTTGACCATCTTGCTTTTCACAGATTTTTCAAAAATCTCGTGTTCAACCGCAAATAAAAACTTTACCCATGATACCTCTTCAAATTTGGTATCATGGGTGCTTAAAATGTCTACTTTAATGGGATTTTCGTTTTTTTTTTTTAAGTTTTTCGGTTTTCAAGAATTTTAAATATCCCTCATGACCGTTAAAATCCGACTTTCACAGAGAAATTCACGATATTTTCATTCATTATGCTGAGCATCGTCGTTTATGTACGTGTACGAAAATTGATCATGCGGAGAACGCTTCAGTAGCTGCTGCATTGTATGGCGCGCTGCCGTGTATACCCCTTTGAAGGTAAAAATTAAATATCATATATTTTAGGCAGTGATTTCTCCTTTGAATTCATTTGGAGATGTTAGCTGGCCAACATTAACTATAAATTAAGAATGATTTATCCCACAATCATATTTACCAGCAAATGATCAGCATCATTTTAGTACAGAATATTCTTATTTTAATTCTATAAATTTACATAATTGCTCTTTCTACAATAATTTGTCATATTGGCAAAAAAACACATTTTTGCATATTTTTTTCCTTTTTTTAACTTGCGGAGGGTTTAGCAATCTATATTTTGACTAGTTCTAAAGAACTCTTAAAAAGCTGCAATAAAAAAAAATCTGCTGCTTCTTAAGTTTCCTGATAAATTATTTTAAAATATTAATAATAGTTGCTATAATATGAACCGCCTTTTATTAAAATAATTAACTTTTTCTACAACTCCTAAGAAAATGCATTAACCCGCATAAAAACTAAATCAGCCACCGCATGGAAACTCATAAAGAATGAAATGAAACCTCGGCCAATATGCCAGATGTCTATACGCATATCATATAAATTTAAAAATGGGGATAGACTATCAACATTAATCATTCTGCTCAAGAATTTAATTTTTTTTATTGAAACACCTAAAACGCTTATTCATCAAAATCGATCAAAATTTTATTTCAGTATTAATAGGTCACATAAGACATCGGATGAAAATATGGAGCTACTTCATATTCTGCCGGATGAAGTTAAGAAAAATTAACATTCTAAGGTTTCGATGAAATTCCCTATTCACTATTAGGTCACGTGGTAGAATACCTTAAATATCCACTGGCAGCGTTAATTAATAAATCTTTTGATGATGGATTATTGCCACCGTTGTTAAAGCAGGCTGTGGTAATTCCACAAATCCGCAAAAAAGGTGCAGTAGATCAGCTCTCGAATTTCTTTACTTTCTGTTTTCTGGAAGCTTTTTGAAAATGCTTTTTGTGAGAATCTCAGGCAAATATTGAATACTTCGCAATTCTTATTTTTTTTAACTTAATTTTCAGGATTGTTTTATTTCACAGTCCGCTCATGACACCAATATTATAGTGTCGGCAAATAATGTCGCGATCTTTCACTTTAGGTATGAGCAGAGGATTGATTTTAAAAGTTTTAAAAACAGAAATGGTTTAGTTACCTATTCTTTTGCTAGATTCTAGTCTTTACGTAAATATAAATAACAGTTTAATTTAGCTTTACAAGAGTTTCGTGGTTATATATAGATTCAGGGCTTAAGTGCATTCTCCACATTGACATTGACACAGATTAACAACCAATTTTGTGACATTGATCAAATCTGTAAGGACTTAGCCATTAAAAACTTATTATTCTGAATCTTAGAAATTTTGTTAATACTGACATAATAAAAACTATTATTTTGCTCATATATATTCTAAATTGAGCTATTGCAACGTAATTTGGTGAGGATGACTTGTGTTGAATAATGTGTTGCTACTGCAGAAAGGTATTATAATAAAAATGTTGTTTAAATCTTGTTTATGCTTTTGCAGATGGCGTTTTAAAGAGCTTCAAATTTTAACAGTGATCTCAATGTACATTTTATCTTTTGTTTCGTATATTAACAAACATTCAGATTTATATATAGGGTGCCCCTTAGATGTGGCTCACTTTTTTGTTTTTTGAGATAACTTTTTGAAATTTGGTGGGTGAATAAAAGACATAAATTTGGATTTTTGGACACATTCGCTTGTTTTGAGCCACTTCCGGTTTGACCGGAAATGACGACAACTTTCGATTCTTAAATGGGACACCCTATATATTTTTAATTATTTCGTTAGAAAATGGCGTTCTGAGTGCAATGACACTCGATTTGTCAGTGGTTGATAGATGGAGGAATTTTTGTAATATATTTTTTTTTTCAAACTAGCATGCTATAAATCACTTAAATCGGTTCATTTCTGCTCTAGTAGTACGGAAAAAATACAAGCTTACCTCTGTTGACCCTAAAAACTATTTTATGCACGTTTGAAATAAGCAAAATCAGTATTTTTCTGTTTACTCAATTTTTTCAAATAGAAAGAGGGCGGCTCCTGAGGTTTTTATAAAATACCTCTTTCTTCCAAACTGTTTAATACACACTCTAATATTACATGAACTCTCCTAAAAAAGCAAAAATATGTATTGTTACTACATATATCATCATCATCTAGTCATCCATGATTCAGCCTGTTGACTGTGTGTCTATGGCTACAGCGGGAAATGTAATATAAAATAAAAATTTCAACTGATAGTTTGGAAAAGAGCATTTCAAATACGCGAAAAATTCTTGTACATTAGAAACATGCATTCTTTATAATAAATGGACATTTAATTAAAAGTAGTAGGCTATGACCGACACGGTACGAAACAGTCGTATTAAAGCGACTTTAAAAACAAAACACTGTTAAGAATTTTGACAATCGTCTTTATTATTATACGCATTTTTACCCAACTATAAGTACCTAATTGTTTTAGTGGTTTGTTAAAAACTGATTTTAAGTTTTCTATTAAAACATGGAAAATTACACAAGAAGTGAAAAAATCGACATGCTTCTAGTTTTTGGTAAATGCAGGCAGAATTCAGTTCAAGCTGCTCAAATGTATGCACAGAGATATCCCAATCATCGTCATCCCATCCTGCATTATTTCCCCAAGTTGGTTAGAAAAATGCTCAACGAGCGCGAAAATAATCCTAACGCGTTAAGAAGATAAGAGTTTCCTATTTAAAATACTTTATACCGACGAAAGCCGTTTTACAAATTTGGGAGTTTTTAATAGAAATAATAAAAGGTACTAGTCTCAAGAATATCTGCATTTGAGGGAAGATGGATTTTCAAGAACGTTTTGGGTTTAATTGTTGGATTGGATTGAATTCTCGGTGATAGAATTTTAGGGCTTATAATTTTTGATGGTCACCTAACAGGGGAGAGATATTTACACTTTCTGAACCATCAAATTCGGGAGTTTCTCGAAGAAATACCAGGGAATAATGGAAACCGTATATTTTACCAACAAGATGGCGCTCCGCCTGTCAATGCAAGGGCAGTAACAAATTACTTAAATACCACATTTGGCGTAAATTGGATCGGAAATAATGGACCTATTTTGTGGCCCCCAAAGTAACACTGAATTTACGTCTAAGTACTTTGTATCTTTATTATAATTGTTTAAATATTTCTGATCGCCAGACCTCACCCTTAGATTTTTTTTGTGGGGCACTGATGAAGTGTATAATACATCTTCAGCAACCCGTGGTGAATTAGAAAAGAAAGTAAGAGCGGCCATAAACAGGATTACCCCAAGACAAAACTAAGAGAAGTAGTGAGAGCAACTGTAGAAAAGGTTCAGCTTTGTGAAGAAGAGCACGGTGGCCATTTTGAAAATTGGAACTTTATTTTGGTTATAATACTTTCAAAATAAATTACATTATAAATTGTTTCTCGTTGTAACACTTTTAATATTTTATAATATTTATCATGTTAATAAACAAGTCATGAGTAATGTTTTCAAAGCGTCTTCGTCATAGTCTACAATGCTTAAATGAATTTTATCGTGTACCTATTTGAAAACCTGTCGCGTATAAATAATACTAAAATATTTTTTTTCAAAGCTGTCAGTTTACTTATAATTTATTAACGTTTTCTGCTGTAGCCATAGTAACACAGTCAACTGTTTGAATCATCGATGAGTTGACGATGCGGACCAAGAGCAATGATAATGTATGTAATAGCAATATTACATACATTATCATGAAATATGTGGTATCGAAATACTCGGAAAAAAACGGTATTCTATAAAAACCACAACATTTCCTTTCCATTTTAAAAAAATTGAGTAAACACAAAAATACCGATTTTGCTTATTTCAAACGGACATAAAATAGTTTTTAGGATCAACAGGGGTAAGGTAAGCTTGTATTTTTCCCTTACTACTAGATTAGAAATGAACCGATTTAAGTGATTCATAACATGCTAAATTGAAAAAAATATAATAAAAATCCCTCCATCTGTCAAAAACTGACAAGTCCGGTGTCATTGCACTCAAAACGCCATTTTCTATCGAAATAATATTTAAGAATCGAAAGTTCATTCCGATCAAACCGGAAGTGGCTCAAAACAAACGAATATATACAAAAATTCAAAAGTATGTCTTGTATTTACACACTAAATTTCAAAAAGTTATCTCAAAAAACAAAAAAGTTATAACGGTGAGCCACATCTGAGGCACACCCGGTATGTTATTCACGGAAACGGAAAGAGAAATCAAATATAACTTAAGACACAGAACTTAAATTTTATTACCTTAGCACGAGCTGAGTATTGTAGCGAATGGAGCTGCAGTTCTACCGGTAAAACGTTATCATCACCTACCTGGCATTTTGAAAAATATGAAAAGCATTCCAAAATTGAATAAATAGTTTAACTTTGACTTTACTGAAAGAAGACTTATCTGACTGAACTCATACAGTGCTATACCGAGTGACACAGGAGTCATGTAACAGGCTACCATTTTTTTTTTTTAGTTTTAAACGTATCAGTTTAACATGTAACCACTTTTATAACACCATAAGAGGCACATTTTCGATAAAAAAACTATTGTTACTTCCAAATTTACGGTAAGAAACCTCTACTTTTTTATTTTTATTATATGAAAATAAAACTCAAACCAAGAAGGTAACTTCCTGAGTTATTTTAAAAAACAAAAGTTTCGGCACTTCTCATTCGTTGAAAATATATAGGACGACACAAACACTTATGATTTTTACTATTGAAATTACCGTTGCATGTTTGCCGTACGGAGTATTTCGACTGGAGCCGATTTCAGTCATTTTTGCAAGAAAACAAAATAAAAATGAGTGCTGAAAAATAAACTTGATTATTTTTCCAAACAAAAGTTTTGAGACCTAAAACCCAAAGAACATTTTCCTACGAATATATTTTAATTGGTCCAGAAACTCACTATAAGTATGTATATATAAACAATATATATATATATATATATATATATATATATATATATATATATATATATATATATATATATATATATATATATATATATATATATATATATATATATATATATATATATGTATATATACTTGAAAAATTATTTCTTGACCCAATAAAATATATTCTTAAATTAGAGTTTCTTGGGTATTTTGTTCTTTAATGGAAGATATTTAAGACATCATATAAGTGTAGAGATTCTTATATATTACCAAACGTTTCGACTAGAATCTAGTCTTCATCAGTGCTACAACCATTTATTAGTAAAGTTTTTTTTTTAAGTTTAAAATATGTGTTTAGTTCGACTCACCTAATGAAGTAATTACTTAAAAATCCTAGTGGTTTCATCGTTGTGCTCTAAAAAATAAAAACATTTAAGACAACATATATATAGTTTCAAAACAAAGACGGGCACAGTATTTATAACATAGAACGGACACAGCGCTCACATGTATTTTAAAATATAAACTGACTAGTCGAATCTCACATTCTTATTTCTACTTTAGCCTTTTTTTTCCTATTAAATATTGATAACGATAACATATACTGGTAGAATAATATATATATATATTTATTTTGATTTTAGTAGGTGGGGTATTAATTAATAACGTTGTAATAAATTTTACTTAAGTTTTTTATGTCAGATTTGTCATTTATAGAATTTTTATTTTTTTTTATGAATAACATTTCTGGGAATTCTCTCTTTCGTTCATTTGGCTCAGTTTTTAAGATTTTTGTTTCTTTAAAATTAAATTTATGGGAGGTTTGGGTCTCGTGATTTGTTAGGGCTGTTTTATTGTTCTTGTCATACTTGTGGCCATTTATGCGATTTTGTAGGTATTGTGTTGTTTGTCCAATGTATACAGACGAGCACTCAGAGCATGGTATTTCATATATGGTGTGAGTTTTTCGGTTTTTCGGTGTTTTACTTTTCATAAATTTCATGTTGTTTAAAATATGATTGTAGATTTTCAGACAGTCCCTGTATATATGGAATTTGATAAATAATTTTCGGTTTTTATTGTTGTGGATCGTTTTTAAGAATTTTTAGCCCGGAGTTATATAAAGTGTTAATTAATTTTATGGGATAACTGTTTTCAACTAAAGTTTCTTTTGCTTTCTTTATAGCATTATTTCTAAAATTTTAAGTAGCTTAATTTTATTGCTCTGTCTGCTAATCCGATTACAACTGACTTTTTTTGAGATATGGGGTGTTGGGAGAAGTAATTTAAATAACGACCAGACCAAGTTTTTTTGGTATACCATTCTGTTTGTACTTTATTATTTTAGTTATGAAGTGTCATGTCTAAAAAATTGATCTTATGGTTGTCTTCTATTTCGATCGTAAATTGTATTTTTTGGTGAAATGAATTGAATGAGTTTAGGAGATAATCGCATTTATTTTTCAGAATTGCACTTAGGCAATCATCAACGTAACGGAGAAAGAAGGGGAGTTTAATTTCAAGATTAGGGATTATTGCTGATTCATTGGAAGGCATGGCATTGCAAGAATTGGAATCAGCAATAATCCCTAATCTTGAAATCCTAAAAACACCCCATATCTCAAAAAAAGTCAGTTATAATCGGATTAGCAGACAGAGTAATAAAATTAAGCGACTTAAAATTTTAGTAATAATGCTATAAAGAAAGCAAAAGAAACTTTAGTTAAAAACAGTTATTCCATAAAATTAATTAACACTTTATTTAACTCCCGGCTAAAAATTCTTAAAAACGATCCATAACAATAAAATAAAAAAAAAACCGAAAATTATTTATCAATTCCATATATACAGGGACTGTCTGAAAATCTACAATCATATTTTAAACAACATGAAATTTCAGTGTGCCATTAAGGACATAACCTTCTCAAAAATAATTTTAGTTCAGTTAAAAGTTAAACTCCGAAAAACCGAAAAACCCACACCATATATGAAATACCATGCTCTGACTGCTCGTCTGTATACATTGGACAAACAACACAATACCTACAAAATCGCATAAATGGCCACAATTATGACAAGAACAATAAAACAGCCCTAACAAATCACGAGACCCAAACCTCCCATAAATTTAATTTTAAAGAAACAAAAATCTTAAAAACTGAGCCAAATCAGCGAAAGAGAGAATTCCTAGAAATGTTATATATAAAAAAAAATAAAAATTCCATAAATGACAAATCTGAGTTAAAAATTAAGTAAAATTTATTACAACGTTATTAATTAATACCCCACCTACTAAAATCAAAATAAATATTGTTTTGAAACTATATACATGTTGTGTTAAATGTTAGTTTATTATTTTAATAGAGCACAACGATGAAACCACTAGGATTTTTAAGTAATTACTTCATTAGGTGAGTCGAACTAAACATATTTTAAACCTTTCAAAAAAAAACTTAAGTAATCAATTGTTGTAGCACTGATGAAGACTAGATTCTAGTCGAAACGTTTGGTAATATATAAGAATCTCTACACTTATATGATGTCTTAAATACCTTCCATTAAAGAACCAAATACCCAAGAAACTCTACTTTAATTATATATATACATATATATATATATATATATATATATATATATATATATATATATATATATATATATATATATATATTTATTAAAATTCATAATTACCACTTTATGAAAAGAATACAGTCACTTTATAAAGTCGAAAATAAACTTATTTTTTTAATTTTTTTCAACATGTCTATTTAAAATTGTTTTTGGTAATTACCGAAAGAGCAATTTACTACAATATTTATAACGAGATCTGGAATATTTGTTTTCACTGTCACTTTCTCCGTAAATGTACCTCACATGTTAACATTTATTTTCAAAATGGCAATAAAATAACCATTTATTTTAAATAAAAATGATCCTGATATGTTAAATATGGTTGGTGCCATTTTGAAAATAAAGGACATGCGACACATCTTTAAATAGATAATTTTACGGTGAAATGATACATGGTGCCTTAAAAATATTGGGTTAACTTGCTTTTCGATAAAATGAGAAATAAAAAAAATTTAAAACGTCTATTATTACCCAAAACGATTTTTAAATTGACGTGTTCTAAAAAAAATAAGAATTAAGTTTATATTTTAGACTGTTTTAACCAAATATTTTATGAAACATTTTTTACATAAAGCGTTAAAATGATTTTTTAGAAAACTAACCTAACCTAACCGCTATTTTGAAAACAAAAATGAAGTTGTTGAACAAATTTTTGGATGAATATGATAGTCAGGGACGCACGGAACAGAAAATTTTAGGGGGGGGGGTTAAGGAAAAAAAATTATTTTGTTTTCTAAGTCTGTGCCACTCTATAGCTTTAAACAAAATTATATTAATATAATTTTTTTAACAATTTATTGAAAGATGAAATAATTCCGACATAAAATAAGTTTTTGCCAACAGAATAAAATATTGGGAGGGACGCTCCCCCTATCCCCCATATGTCGGTCCCTGAAGTCGATAAAAATATACAGGATTTCTATTTAAAATAAAAAAAGTCACTTCCGGTAAAACTATGCAAACTGGTATGTTTAAAACTAGAATAATGGCAGTCTGTTACATGTATTTTTATTTATTGATCAACATTTTCTTTGTAATTTTTGAAGAGATTACATAATAGTCTTCATTTGTCTCTATTAGGTCCGGATTTTTTATAACGCGTGTTTGAGGTTAAGAATAATTGGATATTTTACCTTAAATATCTCAAAATCACCCTTGTTTCAGGGACCCTAGATCCCGAAAAACATGTTTTCTCAATTCCGTCGGTCTGTCTGTCTGTCGGTCTGCTGTTGGTCTGTCTATTTGCGGCAAAAAAACTACTTACCCGATTGACTTTTTTGGTCAAAAATTAAGGGTCGTATGGGGATGACCGGGTAATATTCTGGTAAAAATCCAATATGGCGAAACAAAATCGTGAAAAAATCAGTCTCTCAGGTTTCACATATCTTCACTTTTTTTATTATTTCCGTCGGTCCGTCTGTTTGTCAATTCGCGGCATAGCTTAAAAACTACTAATCATATTGTATTGACTGCATTTTAGCAAAAAATTAAGGGTCAAGTGGGGATGACAAGGTAATATGTGTGAAAAGTGAAAAGTTAAAAAATATTACTAAAAAAACTAACTATCCAATTTACCTCAAATTTTTCACAAAAATCAAGTGTTACATAAGGATGAACTGGTAACATTTTGGTATGAGTATAAGATAGCAAAACAAAATGGCGACCAAATGTAATTTAAAAAATCAGCCTGAAAAACTACTTATTAGATTGATTTCAAATTTTGTTCAAAATTAAATCTGATATAGAGATATATGGTAAAGTTGTTGTGCGAATTCAAAATGGCGGCCAAATTATTTTTTTTGAAAATCAACGTAAAAAATCCTATTTAAATGACTTTAAATTTCGCAGAAAAAATAAATGTGATATAAGGATAAACCGGTACGAATTCAATCTGACGTAACAAAATGGCGGTGTGTGTCAATGTAAAAACGACTTATTGAATTTATTTTAGATTTCCATTGACTTGATTTTTGGCCATAAATCTTGAATCACACACATATAGACCCCACAAACCCATATATTGGATGAATGTCCAAAAGGAAGGAATTTAAAAATATAATAATATACAGGACGTCCCATTTAAATTAATCGAGAAAATTTACTTCCAGGATTTTTATTTACCCTGAATACCGTTATTAAAGAATAGTAAAGAAAAATACCGCAGTTGAAAGAGGACCACATTTGGAAGTTTTTACCATGTTAAAATTATTTATGCTAAATCATTAAAAAAAATACAGGGCGTCAAATGTACCTGATATTTTCGAAAAGTGGCCATAAATCTTGAATGACTCTGTATAGATCCCACAAAACCTATATTGGGTGAATGGCTAAAAAGAGAGAAATCTGAAAATAAAACAATATACAGAGTGTTCCATTTAAAAAAATGTAAGTTTGGTTTATGGCAAACTTATGCTCATCCCTGTATAATCAAAAATAATTTTAAGTTGTCTGGTTGTAGCTCTCAGTACTCCCTACAACTTTCGTATATTTTTTCTAATTTCCACAATGTCTAAGCTATTGGACTTGAACGCTCTGTTGGACCACTCTGTTTGTTACTAAATGACTATTTACTGAACTATATTAGGTCACACTTCATTATTTCTAATAAAGATCGAAGTTTTTTATTTCATGCTCAATTGTTTTTTCGAAAATAAATTTGAATTCCTCATACATGAAAATTCCAGTTCCATTTTATATTTAATTTATTTTTCTCTGTCTTATAACAATTGATATACAGCATGTTTCGTCACCTTTCGATCACCCTGTACATTAAAAATTACGATTTATAAATTTAAATAAGGGTAAATTTACTTTTCAAAAATTCTAAAAACGTTTTGTTAATTTCACTGTATTCCTAAAATAATAGTGACAAATGGTAAAAGCACATTAACAAAATGTGGGACTGCTTTCGATATCGATAAAAATGGTAATCTAGATCACGTTTAATGCCCGTTAGGTAAAACACTCACGCATCAAGACATCAGCAATAGTGGCCAACACGTGCTTTTATAACTGTTTTAACAACTAATCTGACATTCAAAACAATACATTTTGTTGCCTCCCTCTTGAAAACACCTGTATAATCAAATGCAGCTGCGACCTTCCTTTCTTTTTACCTGTAAATACCTTTACTTTAGTTTGGTTGATGGTTGCTCGCTTTAGTCGAGTTTTATACGTGCAACGGCTAGCCGGTGATAAATTGTTTAAAAACAGAACAGACGTCGCGTAATCACTACATACATAAATGATTCATCGTATTTCTGACTGGTTAATAAACATATTAAGTAGTCCTATTAAACACGCTGTAAGATCATAAGTTAATTAAGAGAATTTTACACCTAGAATTATGATTAACACGGTGAAAGCTTCATGTGGAAATGAATTGTGCAGTGTTTAGTTAGACCATGTCATATAATAACGAAAATGTTAAGGTAATGAAGGGTTCCAAACCACCTCCACCGGTACCACCTAGACCCTCCAAAAGTTTGATAAAAGAGGCACTTGCAAAAACGAGACAAGCGCATGGAACTTATGTGACAAGGTACGTAATTACTATAATTGATGATAGAGGTAAATAATAAAAATATATATGATTAATTCCTTAATTGTAAAATCCATTTTTTATCTCTTTAGATTATCCATTCAGTTTGTAATAGCTGTGTATTAAAATAATCAAGCACTATAGTGCATTAATTTCGCAGGCCTGGCTTACTATTGCAATGTTACCGTTGCTAAATAATAAACAATGGGAAGGAACCTCGCCAGTATATACCCATAATTGGCGGTTAATGTTATCTTGTTTATACGCGGGTGGTTCAAAAGAAGTGTGAAACTTCTGAAAGTAATTTCTTAGCGTTTATTTTTTTTGAAGGACACTGCAAGCTAAAAAATAAGCCTTACACCTTCATTGAAAATGTTTTACCTTTATCACTAGAGTAGTTACTAGGTTTAGTTTCTCTCATTTGCTGGCTGGAACAACATATACCATTTATCACAAAAAAAACTGGTAAATTTCCCTTACCCGGAACTTCTTACGAACCTTTTATTTTACTAGGAATAGTGAATTGAAACCCAATTTATTTCGGCACCTAGTCATTTAGTATAACCACTGGCTTTAAATCGTAAGCCATTGGTAACACACACACACACATACACACACATATATATATATATATATATATATATATATATATATATATATGTATATACGTGTATGTGTATCTCGGAAACGCCTTAACGGATTTTTAAAAATTGAAAAGATTCTGAAAGGGCATTATTTGTTTAATCATAGCCTGGAGTGGTCTGTGATAAAAATACTTTTTTTGTGTCATGCAGGGTGCGATAAAATATAATATATAAATAAAAAAATTAACTCTATGTGCCTCTTGCAATCGTTATTCTAAAACTTTCGTAGTAATGACATTTAGAAGCTTTGTTCGATATCTTGGGCGGTATTTGGCGCTTTTTCATTTTTTTGTTTAGAAAAATAGAGTATTTTCAAAAAGTCTGTGTTTTTAAATAAAAAAATTTTGAATTTTCTAGGGGTTTCTTAATTAATTGTGGAAATTCTGGGACTTTATTATCCTAGTTTCTCTATAGCCAGAAGTATAGAGGTTTTGCATTTTTTTGTTTAGAAAAAAAATTTAGTTAAAACAGTGTGACCACCGTTATTTATAAATAAAACAACGAAAATATAGTCCTGAGAGAAATTTTACAAGAGCTTTATGATAGCACAAAAATTATTATTTAATTCAGCCCTAAAGGGCTACTTTACTCCTCAAAATTTTTACTTAAACAGTGCGACCACCTTTAAAATTATTATTCAATTCGGCTCTAAAGAGCTACTTTACTCTTAAAGATATTTACTAAAACTGTGCAACCACCGTTATTTATAAATCAAACACAACGACAATATAGTCCTGAGAGGCATTTTACAAGAGTTTTATGTTACCATAAAAACTATTATTTACTTCAGCTCTAAGGGCTACTTTACTTTTAAAGATTTTTACTAAAACCGTGCGACCACCGTTATTTATAAATCAGATACAACGAATATACAGTCCTGAAAGATATTCTACAAGAGCTTTATGTTACCACAAAAATTATTAGTTAATTCAACCGTAAAGAGCTACTTTACTCTTAAAGATATTTACTAAAACCGTGCGACCACCAACTCAAACTCAACCAAAATATGAGAGACAATTTAAAAGGGCATTCAGCTGCCGTAAAAATAATTGTTTAATTCGACCCTTAAGGGATACTTTACTCTTAAACAAATGTCACTTAAACCGTGCGACCACCGCTATTTATCAATAAAACTCAACGAAAGTATAGTCCTGCTTTAATTAAAATATGCTTGACACTATCACGCATAAAATAACAAAAAATACGCCTTATGGCGTAAAATTAATTTTTTACAGCGCAAACGTATTTTCTGCCCTCTATAAAACTGGAAAAAAGGCGTAACATGCTTTTACGCCCTAGGAACACATGTAAGGATACTTAATATCATAAATCATAACTTTGGTGCTTTCAACTAAATCAACATCACAAAAAAATATTTTTGCCATAAAATCACTCTTTGGATTGATTTAAATAATTATTTTTTCAATAACTTAAAGCCCTTATAAAGCGTTAAGTAAAGTTAAGACTATATTTTGGCTAAGATTGATTTATAAATACCGGTGGTCGCACAGTTTAGTAATTTTCGTTAAGAGTAAAGTAGCCCCTAAGGGCTGAATTAAGTAAGTATTTTTATGGCAGCATAAAGCACTTTTAAAGTTCCTCTCAGGCCTATATTTTCGTTGAATTTGGTTTATAAATAACGGTGGTGGCATGATTTTAGTAAAAAATTTTAAAAGATAGCCCTTAAGAGCTGAATTATGCAATATTTCTTATGGTAGCATAAAGTTCTTTTAAAATGTCTAGCAGGACAATATTTTTGTTGAGTTTGAGTTATAAATAACGGTGGTCCCACGGTTTTAGTAAAAATCTTTAGGAGTAAAGTGGCCCTAGAGGGCTGAATTAAAAAAATAATTTTTGTGGCAGCATAAAGCTCTTGTAAAATGTCTTTCAGGACTATATTTCCTTTGCGTTTGATTTATAAATAACGGTGGTCGCACTGTTTTAGTAAAAATTTTGAAGAGTAAAGTAGGCGTTTAGGGCTCAATTAAATATTAATCTATGTGGTAGCATAAAGCTCTTGTAAAATGCCTGTCAGGGCTATATTTTCGTTGTGTTTGATTTATAAATAACGGTGGTCGCACTGTTTTAGTAAAAATCTTTAAGAATAAAGTAGCCTTTTAGAGCTGAATTAAATAATAATTTTTGTGGTAGCATAAAGCTCTTGTAAATTGTCTCTCAGGACTATATTTTCGTTGTGTTTGATTTATAAATAACGGTGGTCGCACTGTTTTAGTAAAAATATCTAAAAGTAAAGTAGCCCTTTAGGGCTGAATTAAATGATAATCTTTATGGCAGCATAAAGCCCTCGTAAATTGTCACTCAGGACTATATTTTTGTTGTGTTTGATTTATAAATAACGGTGGACGCACTGTTTTAGTAAAATTCTTTGAGAGTAAAGTAGCCCTTTAGGGCCGAAATAAATAATAATCTGTGTGGTAGCATAAAGCTCTTGTGAAATGTCTTTCAGGACTATATTTTCGTTGTGTTTGATTTATAAATAACGGTGGTCGCACTGTTTTAGTATAAATGTTAAAGAGTAAAGTAGCCCTATAGGGCTGAATTAAATAATCATTTCTGTTGTAGCATAAAGCTCTTGTAAAATGCCTCTCAGAACCATTTTTGTTATGTTTGATTTATAAATAACGGTGGTTGCACTGTTTTAGTAAAAATTATGAAGAGTAAAGTAGCCCTTTAGGGCCGAATTAAATAACAATTTTTATGGTAGCATAAAGCTCTTGTAAATTGTCACTCAGGACTATATTTTTGTTGTGTTTGATTTATAAATAACGGTGGTCGCACGGTTTTAGTAAAAATCTGTAAAAGTAAAGTAACCCTTAAGGGCTGATTTAAAGAATTATTTTTACGGTAACTCAAAGCACATGTAAAGTGTCTCTCAGGACTATATTTAGTAAATTTTCCTAAGAATAAACTTGCTTTTAAGGGCTGAAATAAATAATTATTTTTATGGTAGCGTATACTACTAGTGAAGCTAATTACACGTTTAAAATTTGGTGAAGTTTTTTTTAATAAATTACGATGGTAGCACGTTTTTTATTCTGGTCAGCAATTTATGCACACCCTGCAATAGTTATTCTTAAACTTTCGTAGTAATGACATTTAGAAGCTTTGTTCGATATCTCGGGCGGAATTTGGCGTTTTTTTTTTTTGTTTAGAAAAAAAGTTACAGAGTATTTTCAAAAAGTCTGTGTTTTTTAAATAAAAAAATTTGAATTTTCTAGGGGTGTTTTAATTAATTGTGGAAATTCTGGGACTTTATTATTCTAGTTTCTCTATAGCCAGAAGTATAGAAGTTTTACATTTTTTTTTTTAGAAAAAAAAAGTTACAGGGTATTTTCAAAAAGTGTGTGTTTTTTAAATTTAAAAATTTTAAGTTCTTACACTTAAAACCTTAGAGTAAGAATTTCTTACTCTAAGCTTAAAAGTTTTGGGACTTTATTATCCCAGCTTTCCTGTACACAGAAGTAAAGCGGGTTTGCACTTTTTTGTTTAGAAAAAAGTTAGGGGAATTCTGTAAATTACAAATTTCTATGTGCTCTTTTTATTAATGTGGAACTTTCGAAACTTTACTATCAAAGTTCCTCTGTTCGCAAAAGTATGGTGGTTTCGTATTTTTTGGTTTAGGAAATAAAGCTAAGTACAGGGTGATCCACTGTAAATGTCTATCCCATTTAAATTTTTTGGTTTGCAAAGGTTTTTACATTTTAGAAAACAAATTTAAATATAGAAGTTGTAGAATTTAATAAATAGTTTTTAGCGCATATATTTGTATGTATATAGAGTGTTTCAAAAAATGCTGACAGACAAAAGTTGTCTCTTTTAAAAATAGAACACCCCATATTTAACTTGATATTTTGATTCTCCTGGAGAAACTAAGAATTTTGATACCACACTATATGCCACTGTGTACATATGCGTTAAAAACTACTTAATAAATGCTACAACTTTCGTATGTAACATTTTTTTTAAAAATGAAAGCATAAAAGTTAAATGGGCTGAACATATTTAGTACATCACCCTGTATAGGGTACTTTCAAAAATTAGCATTTTTTTAAAATTGTTGTGTTAGATACGAGGATGATTAAACTAATGCAAAGTTATACAACTCCCGAGAAGTTCCGGAGATATCCGAGAAAAACTGAAAATTACAAATTTCGATTTCGATACATTTTTCACCTTTTTTGTCGTTTTTTTCATAGTTGTTTCATAGTTTGGCTGTATCCTATTTATTTCAAATTTATACTTCATGCTGTTTTATTGAGGCTTATAATTCAAAAAAAAGTTACAATGAAATTTTTTTTATGTCAGAGGTCAAAACAAAAAAAAATTTCATTGTAATTTTTTTTTAAATTATAGGCCTCAATAAAACAGCATGAAGTATAAATTTGAAATAAATAGGATACAGTCAAATTATGAAACAACTATGAAAAAATCAACAAAAAAGGTGAAAAATGTAAATTGAAAATTTAATATCGGCATACTGTCCATCTAGGATAATAAAGTCCCGAAAGTTCCACATTAATAAAAGAAGCACACAGAAATTTGTAATTTTTGTAATTTTAAAAATACAGACTTTTTGAGAATACCCTGGAACTTTTTCTCCAAACAAAAAAGTGCAGTATTCAGAGATGCTGGGGTAATAAAGTCCCAAAAGTTTTATATTAAACGTAAGAACTTATAGAAATATGTAATTTTTTAATTTAAAAAATACAGACTTTTTGAGAATGGCCTGTAACTTTTTTTATAAACAAAAAATTCAAAACCTCTATATTTCTGGTTATAGAGAAACTGGGATAATAAAGTCCTGGAATTTCCACAATAAATAAAAAAACCCTAGATATGTTAAATTTTCTAATTTAAAAATACAGACTTGTTGAAAATACCCTGTAACTTTTATTCTAAACAAAAAAATAAAAAACTGCCAAATACGGCCCGAGATATCGAACAAAGCTTTTAAATGTGATTACTATGAAATTTCTAGAATAACTATTACAAGAGGAGCAGGGAGTTCACTTTCATTTTTACATTATTTTTTTCACAACAAAAATTATTTTTATCAGAGACCAATTCAGGTTATTGATTAAATGGATAACGAGTTTTTTAGTAACATTTTTTTTAACATTTCACTAGGCCACGATTTTGTTGCGCCATATTGGATTTTTACCAAAATGTTACCAGGTTATCCTCATATGACTCATATGCCTGAAAAGACGCACAGACCGACATACAATCTTAACAGAACGACGGAATTGAAAAAAACCTGTTTTTTTTAGCATCTAGGGACACTAAAACGTGAAGATCTGTAAAAACCCAAGAGGGTGATTTTTCGCGATTACAATACTTTCCTTCTACGAGGGAAGTACAAATCGAGGTTTAAATATCTTTAAAAAAAATCAGTAAATTGGCTTTACATGGAACTTCTTCTCCCTTTATTAATTCATCCCTTCATCAAGGAACACAAATATAAAAAAAGTAAAGTGAAATATGGAACAAATTGTGTTGTTTCCGAAGTTGTTTCACTTCCCTTAATAAATGGAAGCATTCATTATGGAGAAATTCTTGGTAATTGGGTAAAATCGATCTCCCACATTTGATTCGTACCAAAATATTCCAGTTTATCCTTACATCACACTGTTTTTATGCAAAAATTGAATTTTAATAATTAAGTAGTTTTTTATACTGTTTTTTAAATAATTTTATTAGGTCGCCACTTTGTTTCGCCATATTGAGTTTGTAACAAAATCTTAGCAGTTAGTCTCAATGTAGTAACCCTCTTGTACAAAATTTAAACTTATTTGAATAAATAACTTTTTATACTGAGCCATTTTGTTTGCTATAACGGATGCGTTTAAAAATATTACCAGTTAATTACTATGTCACTTGATTTTTACACAAAATTTGAAGTCAATTAGAATTAGTAATTTTTTAAACCTTTTATTAGACCGCCATTTTGTTCGGACATTATTGGATTCACACCAAGGTCTTACCAATTTATCCCTACATCACACTTGATTCTTGAGCAAAATTCGGATTCAGTTAAATAAGTAGTTTTTTAAACCATTTTGTTCATACTATTATTCGGCCCCCATTTTGTTCGCACGTATTGGATTCATACCAAAATCTTGTCAGTTAATTTCTGTGTCTCACATTTAAGTTTTGAGCAACATTTAAAGTCAGCTGGATAAGTTGTTTTTTAGCTATGCCGTAAAAGACCGACAGAATGCCGGAAATTGGGATATAAAATGTAACCTACTGACTAAAAAGTAAAACGTAACGATCCTTCCAACTGAAAGTTTGCAATGAAGGTTGAGCTTTCCTTGGAGTAAAATTTTCGCAACTAACCTTTAACGTTTACCAGTCCCTGCATTGTATTATTATAGATACATACGTACGTTAACAATCAAATCAAATAGTTTGTAGCCTTCATAAACACAACAATTTACATTTTATTTACCATTTCAAAAACTATAATTTAAAAAAAATGAGTTTCTATTTTAAAAATTCGCAGACCGGAAATATGACGTCGTCCCATATGAACTCACTAAATGATACGCGACAAAAAAGTTAATTTGACATAACAACGCTTTCCAGGTCAGAGTAATAGTTTTCAAATAAATTTATTTCCGTTTTAAAATTTCACCTTGCGTGAGATTGATATTTATGTTTTCTAAGCTTTCTTTTATCTTGAAAAAAAAGTAAAGTGTTTTATCCCAAATTTCAATCTTTCTCGTAATAAAGCCATTTATTTAGCACAAAATATTTATTTATTTTCATAGAGTAAACATCGTCAAAAAGGAACACTGAAGTGATCAAATGTAGACAAGTTATTTGGTGATGTACTTACATTAAAATGTTTATATATATGTATATATATATATATATATATATATATATATATATATATATATATATATATATATATATATATACAGGGTCATATATTAAGAATGGTCTCCATAACTCGGTAACCGTTGATCATACAATGATAATGATGGGGAAAAATATTTGTGGGTAAATCGGACAAAGGAAACAACTGGAAATTATTTTCATGTTCGATAAATGGCCGCTAGGAGGCGTAATAGCAACTCAAAATAGGAAATGCCAATTTGATCTTAATTTTTCCTAATTAAGGTTTGTCCAAAATATAAGCATTGTGTTCTTCAGGCAATTATGCAACTTTTTGCTATTTATCTTTTTGTGTAAAGTGGTGGGGGAAGGTGTTAGAAAAAAGAGCCTTTTTTGCTCTTCACCTAGAGCTATTAGTTGTGCCTTAATGATTCTATTAGTGGTCACTAGGTGGCATTTTTCGTAATTGTTTAAATAATAGGGATTTTCTCGAAAAAATCAAATGGTATGGTATGACTTTTTGGTCATAATTTAATTTAAAGTTATAAAGGGTATCGAAGTCAAAGAAAAAATCCAGGTTCCCATTTAAATTAAAAAAGTTGTTGATGGCCGCCCGAACCCGAAACCTCGGATTAAAAAACTAACCTCACTAATTTGGAGAGGAGAGAAAGTGACTGTGATGAAGTGAAAATTATTTTCATCCGTCATTTTAACTAAGCCTACAATTATAGAAAAACCATAAAAGTTATTTTTTGTTTTTTTTATATAATAGCTATATCCCCTTTCATAAATATATGGTGAAATATTTCCATCACCTGCAAAATATTGAACTCGGCAATGATCCATACTGCATTGTGTATATGCCCTCTAAAAATGTTTTGCATAAGATTGAAAACTAATTGTTAAATATATTTACAATTAAGTCATTGCAAAAATATTTCACATGCATGTTTTTCAAACATTGGGTAAGAAATGTTGTTATTGTGCACTTTTGCTCTACAGGAATATGCATATCACTCGATAAATATGCAAAAAAATATTGTGCATTTAGTTAGTTTTTGTTTTAATAATTACTATACTCTACTTTCACTTCTCTAGAATAAGATAGTTCGGCGATAGAACAAACATGGATGTGATGCAATTATAGCATGTGCCATTGCATTTAGTTTAGAATAACTAAATAATCTTAGTAACAAGGTCTCGGGACTGACCTCACAGGTTATTTTTATAGGTAATTCTCGAAATGTATTTTATGATTTGATAAAGTATTTTAACAATATAAGTATGTAATAATATTTTCCACTTTTATTAACTAATAAAATATAAAATTTTAATTAGAAAATGCAATTTCAAAATAGCTTAATACAAAACAAACGTACAATCTAGTGGCAATTTTTTTTATTATTGAGAATTTATGTATGGTGCTTTTTTACCGTGTGTTTACATATTTAAAAATGCTGTTTTATTACTTTGCCACAAAATGCAAATATTTGCGTTGTAATATTAAACTAACAATACAGGTTTATATTTATACCTATGTTTGAATATTCTTGCATTTTTAGACTTGGAAAGACAGACCTACAAGTGCCTGAAAACTGGTTTTTATTCATTCGTCTTTTTTTTCAAAATATTACTACATTCGGTAATTAAGGTACCTCATGTAGTTTTGTTAACGGTTTTATATGTTCTCTTTGCCAGTTTTGTTAAAATTGCTCGTTTTTTATTTATTTTCTTTAAATGATTTTGTTTGTATTAATGTAGGTATGTACAGAATGGTTTTTTTCGTTGATATTATGGGATATAGGCTGAACGGTAAGAGATACAAAAAAACTAAGCACGGTTAGATCTACGCTAACTGGATTGGTTTAGAAAATACAGGGTGATTCTCAAAATCTCCCGTTTCTTATTATCTTTTATTATACGGTTATTTATGGAGACAAAACAAACTTTAAATACAAAAGTTTTTTGACTTTTTACGTAGAATCCAGCGGCGTACTTAAAAAAAATATAGATCTTTTAATTTTTGAGATATTCTCAAAAGTAGCATTTATCATGCGGTTATCCGCCATTCGGCTACCACAACCGGCTTATTAAGCTTGACACATTACAGAATGCAGATCATGCAAAGTTCTGGATGTTGTTCTAATATAAGGGGAGAATAGATGCGAAAGTTGTAATGTAATGTAAAATGTATTTTTCTAAAAAAGGAAATGTAAAGAATATAAAAGAGTATTTTTCTACGAGCGTACGCAAAATAGAAACTTTGCAAACGGAATTGGGTTCGCAAATTTTACCTTTTGTACAAAATTAAATTTTGTCCTCACTAGTGTGCAAAAGATATTGCTGAATATTTTTAACTTTTTTCCGGGTGCCAAAAAGTTCCAAAAAAGTAATTCGTTTTTGTTATTTGTTTCTTAGTTTTTTTTAATAATTTTTTTAAATTTATTGCCTCATTATTTATTTCGATAAACGTTTACGTTTCAAATGGCAAACGTTTTTTTTTAATTATAGAAAAATATCTTTCATTTTTCCTAATGGCACAATGGTATTTAACAGTAAATGAAAGTCAACAAACATTTCACACAATAAAAATAATTTAATAAGATGTGGTCTCAAACATTCTGGATTTTTGTACTTTTCTCAGCCGTTTTTCAGTGACGGATTCTTTAAGCACGTTAAAAGCAGTAGAGATGTCGAAAAAGTAACTATTCGTTACATGAGGAGTACTCGTTACTCTGGGATACCCGAAGTAACGAATACCGATCCGGATTCCGGAAAACAAATAGTTACTTTGATTACTTCGGTTCACGGAAATGTCGGCCCGAGCGATTACGCTTCCATGCCTAAAAAAAAATGTATTTATTCCGTAAACTTTGCCCACGCGCAATATTTCGTATCGCAACGGGATCGGTTTTCGGTATCCGTACTATTCCACGCTTTGCCCTGCTGAAAATGAGTTTTGCCAAAGATCTGTAACAGGGTTGCCGTTCTATTACAATTGCAACAGATCTATTATTATTTTAACCGATCTATTACCTTTATAACCAAATCTATTACCATTTTACTCTCGGCAGATCTCTATATTTGGTAAGAACAGAAGAAGAAACAACGAAAGTGATGATGACCTTTTTCTTTTAGTTTCTAACCCTATGGCGGGGCCAAGCCAACGCATTATAAAATGTACGTTTTAATAGTATTATTGTGGACTAAAGTAGGTAATGACTTTTTTATTAGTGAATTTCATTTTATTCGAAACTCTCGACATCCCGCAGATGTATTACTATTTTTTAAAATCTATTACTGTTTCAACACCATTCTATTAGTACCTATTAATCAAACGGCTCTGGCAACGCTGATTATAGCTTACGCTATAGATAACTCATTTAAATGGGTCGGCTTGAATCGGTCCAGAGACATCAATGCTCGCCGAAACGATATCATTTCCAATCACTTAATATTAGAAGAGATCTTTTAGTTAAAAGAGGAATATTGAATTTGGC
The DNA here is from genome assembly GCA_030620095.1 of Kuschelorhynchus macadamiae. Classification (NCBI taxonomy): domain Eukaryota; kingdom Metazoa; phylum Arthropoda; class Insecta; order Coleoptera; family Curculionidae; genus Kuschelorhynchus; species Kuschelorhynchus macadamiae. The sequence goes on from JAUTXW010001551.1 coordinate 185,693, forward strand.
TGTTAATCTTTGGGGTTGAAATTTGATACAGGCTAGCTTGAAATAAATTATAGTTTTCAGGAGTAAGCATACGGTTTAATAGAAAACAAACTTATTCCTAGAAAAAAACCTGAATAACTAAATCAAAGAAACAACGCTAAATATTATTTTAATCAAAAAGCAGTTTTAAACTTATTACTCATACAGGAAGAGGAATATTTTTTGCTTTTTGAGATTTTTGTATGTACGGGGTGAGTTAGTATATTGTGACACCGACCTACAGGGTTATTTATTAACAAAGAAAGAGAAAAAGTGCAAATACAAAATGTACAGGGTAAGAATTAAGTTTTTTAAATAAATTACCCTGTATATTGTTTATTTTTATGAAAGACTATTCTCTACTGATTTCAAAAATATATAATTTGATTATATTGGCGAAGCGTTTATTAATTTTATTTAATATAATGCCATATAAGTCTAAGCTAATCTATACTCTATACTTCTATACTAATATATAAAAGACTTAGTTGACTGACTCACTCATCACGCTACAGCTCAAACCGCATGAGGTAAAAGGCTGAATTTTGGCATACAGGTTGATTTTAGGGTGTAGAGGTTCGATAAGAAGGGATTTTTCAAAACTCAAATTCCAAAGAGGGTGAAACCACTCCTTAAATATTACAATATTTTTTATTTAAAAAACCGGTTAGTTTTTCGAAAAAACGCTCGAACACGAGTTTTTAATATATTTTTTTACATATTTTAGGATTTTTAAAAAATTCATACAATGTGTCCAAATGTATAAAACCATCCCTTAAATATTATAATATATTTTATTTAAAAAACCGTCATTCGTAAAATGCAAAAACATAATATGCTTAATATTTTATTTTTTTACATATTCTAAATTTTTTTAAAAACCGAGACAGGGTGTCCAAGGGCTGAAACCACTCCTTTAGTATTATATTTTTTATTTAAAAATCAGTTAGTTATTCGGAAAAACACTTGAACACAGGGTTTTTGAAAAAATCAGGTCATTGATTAATTTTTGCGATCTTTCTCAAACCGTGTGCCGTAGAAAGCTGAGCTTGTGCAAACAGCTTGATTTTAGAGTGCAGAGGTTCGATAAGAAAAGATTCTTCGAAACTCAGTTTCCAAGGGGGTGATTAATGTTTATAGAGGACTCGAAAGTTGTCAAAATAAAACCGCTTCTTGGTTTAAAGAACGAGCTATATTAACTCCAAAAAATAGCACAGCAGATGCTGCTCCACAATTAACATCCTACCAACGACATGGAAATAACATAGACCCAGTTGTTTACATTTTGGAGGGATCCAACATTAACCCTGGTTTGCCAAACCGTTACTGTGACCAGATTATAACGGATATCATCCTTTATACTATTACCTAAATAAACAAGGAATTCCAGAAATTCCCAGTATAAATTTTCATATAGAATATTTTAAAACTGATAATTAAATAGCTTATTATAAATAACTCAAACCGAATCTGTTTTAAATGTAATTTAAATCTTCTGTAATTATTATTCCTTACTTCATGAAATAAAGCCCAGAATAATCGGCAACGTCGGAATTCTACCTTTTTGGAGTATACTACAGATTTCTTTCGGGATCATTCGGAAGACACCGAAGACGGTCGTAATCATTCATGATTTCGGCCTATTTGATGGGCGACGTTGTAATTGTTCTAGTTGGTGAAATAAGTCTTTTTTTAGAAATCCAAGTGTTTTGTGTGGCTATTTTCAAGAATCTGTTTAAAAAACTTTAAGAAAATGGTGCGAACTTGCTTTATTTGCAGAAAAAGAAACGATTTAAACCCAGAAGTTTGTTTTCGAAGGTATGTAAGGTTATGTCATACCAGTGCTGTAGTTGAAGGGTAAAATCACCGTCTAATAGCGTTCTTATATTTGCAAATGAAGTATTGTTTTTGTATTGCACATTTCCGTTGGGCTTAAATTCATTTTTTATAACTTCAACTTATCTATAAAGTCGAAGACACTGATGATAAACGGAGTACAGCGTTTTGCTAATTTATATATTTGTGAAAAGTCTCAAATATTCCTCTAAAATGTATCAAACCACCTTTTTTGAGGGGTTAATAAACAACATAAATATATTATTTGGTAAAGCATAGGTACTAAATTTTAATTGAGTAAGCTGTAAGACCCACTATTTTATGTTGTCATTAATTACTCCAGGATGGTTTGCATTTTGGATGAAATTTTCAAGGAATATTTAGGGTAGTGTCGGAGTTCTCATATAGTAAACATATACAAAAAATGAAAATAGCGCAATAGCGTTACTTTTCAATTTTTCATTTACTATAGATTTTCTTTAATGAATTTGAAATGCTTTAATTTATTGCCTAAAAATTTGGTTTTTAAAAATAATAATAATAATAAATAATCAAAAAAGTAAATAAATACTATCCTGAGGTACTGGAGAGGAGAATCTGTTTTTATCAGGTGATTTCGGTAATATAAATAATAATATAACATTATAATGAATGTTAAAAATATTAAACATCTTGGCACAGGATATTTATATTGTCAATAAGTGAAATGTATAGCGGGGAAGGTGGATGGTGGGGAAAAAAGGGGTAAATTGAGCAATAAATACTGTAAAGATATTGTTTTTCATAATATGGTTTTTGTGGTTTTTAGGGACACGAAGTTCAATTTTGTATTCATATTAATATTGGACTATGTTTATTGCTGATTTTCTGTAAATATGAATAGATCCAATACATGTAAAGTTGGTGCATTTTTATATAATATTACTTGGCGCGAGCCTGGCAAAGGTTTAAAAGTAGTGGACCCAAATTTTTACCTAACTTCGCGTAAATGGAAAAAGAAATCAAAATGTTTGAAAAACGAACCCGATTTCAAAAAATAGGTTGTATTAAAAAGTGATAAATTATATTTTATTACATATTTCCTATGAAGTCGGTGATAAGCTGATAAAGAAAGGTATTAAATAAGCATTATACTCATTTAAATTTTTATAAAAAAAATAAGTTTCAAATATAGTGGAAAATATTATACAGGGTGCTTCAGAATCACCAAAAAGTTTCGATGATTTTATTTCTAAACATCTTGCATTTTAATGCATTTATTTACTTTTTTTAAATTTCTTGATAAAAGTTGTTGGTTCAAAAAGATATTTTTGATAGTAATAAACTTTAGATTAGGATGTTCAAAAAAGTGGATTTCTCTAACAAAATAGTTTTAAGGGCCATAAAACATCGTAAATATAAACTGAGTAAATTTTTCTATTTAAATTTTTCCTTCGATATTACTAATATGACATAACTAATACTAAACCTTTATTTCAATTTTTTTACGGCCGCGGCAGTCACAAAATTTTTTATTTTTGAAATACACTTTTTCGTATTTTTTGAATGCCCTGTATATCTGGCTTAAAGTTGAATATTGTGAAAACTATTTTTTCGACAAACACACAAGTTTTATCAAGTAGAAAGTTTTTCATGCAGACTTTTCCACGAATATCTAAATTAATTGTTTTCAAGTTATTATTAAAACTCTCACTTTTGCAATGTGAAGTCGTTCCTGTTCATCTTAGAACAAAAAAACTGTCGTATCCACCATACTAATATTTGGGCTCAAAAAAATATAGCAAATAATACATTATCTCAAAAATAGCTACGCCACTGGTAAGTCTCGCGAAGATATCTGACAGCGTTGCAATTTTCACCGCAAACTATTCTTTATGCGATCAGTCCGTCTTTTTTCCACTCATACACAACAACAAATTGATGTTTGATTCTATTTATTTCATTTTTATGAATGAAATGCAGGGTCTATATCTTTTTGACGTCATTGCATCCTACTCAATAGATGCAGTTATAGACCGGATAATTATCCTGTCGAGTTCCTACACTCTCTAAACCCTTCAGGAATCTCTCCTCATGAGTTAACTTTAAAAGTGGGGGACCAGTGATGCTTATTCGAAATTTAAAACCACCAAAATTGTATAATGGAACTCGGCTACAGGTTAAAACATTACAAAACAATGTAATAAAGTCTACTATTATTTCTGGCCCTGGTCTGGGAGAAATAGTTTTTATACCACGTATCCCTTTAATTCCGTCAAACTATCCTTTCCAGTTTAAATGTGTACAGTTTCCTTTAAACCTTTCGCCATGACAATTAACAAAGCTCAAGGGCAATCCTTAAGTAGAGCTGGAGTAGACTTGCGCTACGATTGTTTTTCTTATGGTCAACTCTATGTGGCATGCTCTAGAATAAGTTCGCGTAATACCTTGGCTATTTTACAGCCAGAGAATGCAACAAAAAACGTGGTTTATAAAGAGGTACCCAAATGATGCGATTTAAGTACCTCTTTACATTCCTTTCATTATAGTCTTATACGCGAACGAAGTCGCGGGTACCCGCTAGTATTATAATATAACGCAAAACTTGTTACAGTTAAACCAAAATAATTGAAACACTGGTTGCGCCAAAGTAGTCAATATATTTTTGAAATCAGAAAAGAACATTCATAAAAATTATAAAAATACAGGGTGTTCCATTCAAAAAAACGTATTTCGTTATATTTTTAAGGCATATACATAGACATGTGATATTCTTTTTTTTTTCATAACGGATTCTGACGGTTTAAAAGAAACCCTAAAGCTTTTATATTTACACTTCTTCTCTATCTTCGGTAATAAACCCTGTAGGTAGGTGTCAAATTTAATGAACCCTGTACATTTTTGAAACCAGTCTAAAAGTAATTGTCACTCTTTTAAATTAGGTAATCAAAAAAAAGTTAAATGCTTTCTTACTAAACACATCGTACATAACAGAAGCGGGTTCTTCAACAAAATTTGGCGGAAATAGCAAATAGTTATTTTTGTATCGAGTAACTGAAATCATTTTTTTGGGATGAATCGTTGCCGTTTCTAGAGATTAATATAGGTTAATAAAGGTATATAACTGCCATAGAAAAATATATACATCGGGGGATAGCCGGATAGCTTTGGCAAAAGTCTGCGGTCGTTACTCTCGTCTGCCGGCTTCCTCAACACACTTGGAACATTGCGCATTAATTTTTCGGATGGATGCAGGCTTTTATCTTGTTCGATCTACTGCGTAGCTATATTGACCTATTGTTTCGCTCATTGCCTCCGTAAATTTAATTATTCAAAGTGGCTTAGCACTTCCAGATAAAGCGCTATTGTGGAAAAAGGTATAAGCTATAACTGATCATTCAACATAAAAAATTTTTTATGTTGACAGAATGTCGACAATTCAGGAGCTTCTGATAGCAATATTAGGACAATGCATATTCCATTGGATTGCATAGGAACCGAGCGCAGAAAAAAATGTTACCCTCACAAAAGTAATTGTAACTGTAAAGAGCCTAAAATCCGCGGTACAAAAAATTAAAGGCTTTAATAAATTACTATTGAAATGAAACAGTTACCAGATTTTCAACAATGGAAGAAATACTTAAATGTGCCATATTAGATCAGAGATTCAAATCTGAAATATTTTCTTCAGAAGACGCTTTAAATATGATAAAGGGGCACCTCGAAAAAGATGTAGCTCAACTAATTATTTCAAAAAGTCGAGAAAGTAAACTGATACGATGATGATTCAGTTGTTGAAAAAGAATTCAAGCAGACAGTGGCGGCACGCGGGTGAAAAAGTAAGTGAAATGCAAATGAAGCAAGAAAATATCGCAATAATTTTTTTCTAGAATTTTTTTATATGTGGAAGGGGTAGAATTACCTAAATTTTGTATACTAAATCAATTCTCCTACCCTTCATTAATTAAATGGATGAGTTGCCCTAATCTCCTCCAGGCATTCCTTTTGAATTGGAATATTGCCTAGAGAAGTAAGTGTTTTTTGAGATATTGTATTTCTTAAATAAGTTTTTACACGTTTGAGGCAAGAAAAACTTCTTTCCACTGAAGCACTTGTCGACGGTATTGTCAAAATAAGGGAAAACACTTTATATGCTTTGGTTAAAATATCTTTATTTTCATTAATTTTTTTCACTTGCTCTTGCAGCGATATATTCCAATTACTGCCAATGGCAAAAATAAGACCAAGTTCATTTTTAAGTCGTTGATTTTTTGAAAATATTTCTCCATATAACGGTAACAAATTTTCAAACGGGCCAGTCGGAAAATTTAAAGTATATTCGGAAAATTTAGCAGAATCTGCCAAACATAAAAATGTAAGTTTTTCAGAGTCTTGAAAGCTTAGTGTCATTTCCATTAAAATATGGTCCAACATTTCATAAAAAATAGTTCTATACTTAGCCCTAATTTCTTCAGGTGAAAGCTTAGCAAGCTCACGTTTGTAATGATTTATTTCTGTAATAGAATTTGATTAATCAAACATGGTAATAAAAAAATGTTCATTTCTTTTTTTACAGAGCGCCTCACGACAGCGTTTTATATTGCTTAAACAATCGCATTTACTAACTTCGAATTTGAAGACCAACGGGTTTCTGTAATTGTTGGTATACGCCTCGTAGATGCAGATGTAAGAGCATACGTTCGTTTGGCTGAGTGATGAAAAAATGAGGGAATACAACTAAGGCTTGCAAAAAAATTCGACATTTAGAAATATTTTTAAACCTTGCTGCATCAGGACAAATACAGACTGCGGCGCTTTTTCTTTTTTTTTTAAAGGCCATTTAGATGGCCAGACATCACACTTGCGCCATCGTAACATTGCCCTATTAATTTATGTTTATAGTCAAATTGGTCCAAAATTTGATCCAATAGAGAATATAAATTCTCCGAAATCCTAAGAATCTCTCGACTACTGAACCTTCTGAATTAACGTATCTTAAAATTATGGAGCACTGAGAGATTTGCGTAATATCAGTGGTTTCATCCACTTGCACAAAAAAAAACTGTGTGTTCATTATTTCATTTTTTACATGATCATTTAAATAATCAGAAATGCATTCAATTAAATTCAATTAATAATTAATTATTTCGTTTTGAATAGTTTTCGAGTCACCAGTAAAAACATTTTTATTTTTTTGTGATGATCTTTTAGTTCTTGGGAACTTCTCGGTATTAATAAACCTAAAAGCTTTTTAAAATTCCCCTTATTTATTGACTCGCTGCTCTCATCATGGCCGCGAAAGACTAACTCTTTTTGCAAGGTACAAAACTGCGTCAATTACCAAGCACATAAATAGTCTATTTAATCGGACGTTTTCGTTAAAATGTATTTTATATAATTTAGCATTTTCTTTTAAAGTGTTAGCTATAGTGCTTTGATTTTTTGCAAATGTTTTTAGCATTAATTCGCATTTTAAATGCTCCTCCAAGTCTTACTCAATACTGAATATTTATTGGAAACTAGTAAACTTGGCCAGCAAAACAATTTTTGTAATATTTGACTACTATATAAACATTTGTACGCCGAAAACCAAGATGACGATTAAAACTCTGATCTTGTTCCTTCCATCGATTAAATGGAGTTTCCAACAAAACGCAAACCACATCCGTGATCGGATTCATCAATAATGTAAATTAATAAACCCGACACCACATAAAATTATAACAACACCATAAATAAATATAACACAAAACAGTCAAGTAAAATGCAAAGGAACTAACCGGTTGCAGCGAAATCCGCGAAAATAAAAGTAAACAACCACCCCAAACTGAACGACACGTGGGTGTAGTGTGCTGCGTTAGCAATTCACCGAGAACGTTGTATGGCGCTGGTTAACATTAATCTTCCATGGAGTCGACGTCATCACGTACGCGTTGTCATGGCAACGTAGTAGGAAAATCGTAAACTAAACATAGTACCTCCAGCAAAATCGAAGCGGTTTGCGCCCCTGTTATCGTTGTTATAATAAAGTTCGATTGAAAGTTTTAAAAAGACATGCCGCCAACGGTCAAGTAAAATATTTATTCGAGATGTAGAGTTTATTTTTTGCCAATTAGGTGAATAAATTAATGTAAAAACTTAAATTTTAAGAGATATTTAATAAATATAGTTAGATGCTTGCTTGTTTACTTTTCCTGGTGAAGTAGCACTTCACCTACTTCACCTGAATAGCCGCCACTGCAAGCAGAGTACATATTTTGATGAAGTGGGTAAAAATTATAAAGACATTGATCTAAAAGTAGCAGCAATAATAGAGTATAAGTCTTATTTAGTCAAAGATCTATTCTAACGAAAAAAAGATCCTCTTGAATAGTGGAAAGGTAGAGTTGCAATATATCCTCATTTAGCTGAACTGGTAAAATGTTATTTGGCTATTAAAGCTACCTCAGTTCCATCTGAAAGACTGTTTCCTAATGCTGGGCATTTCATTTCGAAGAGAAGCCGTTTATAAAGAAATAGTGTTCAAAAACTGTAATCAAGACATAATTTACTTTAAAAAGGTTTTTGTTTTTGGAAATGAAGACTATTATTAAAGAGTTTTTCATTTGTTGTTTTTTAACAAGTTTTACAGATTCGTTTTATGTGTTTTATTTTATTGAAATAAATTATACCCCATATTAGAGTACATTTATTATACACGCCTACAAAAAAAAATGTAAAAAATACGGAATTACTCCTTTTTCAATTATTTATATTGCGTTGACTATATCATTAGGATAAAATATGCATGTTAGTTTTTAATGGCTGGAAGTTCAATTTTACTCGTCTTTTTAAATTTTGACAATTTCTAAGTTTTTAATGTCTGTTCGTGATTAAGTAATTCAAAATTAGTCGCCGCCGATTTCATAAATAAATTTTCAATGTCGAATAAAATATTATTTTTTAATTTTCAGTGTTTTTTAGAAGTTGGTTCTTATTTTTTATAAAAATTTGTATGTCTACAAAATTGAAAGAAAACATAATTTATATATGTGTTTATGACTATGTGCGAAACTAACTAAGGATATAGTTCACTATTCCCAGTAAAAGGAAATGCTCATGAGAGAAGTTATTATTAAAGGAAATAAAAAATAAACCTTTTTCTGAAAGGCAAGTACTTGTTTAAAAAATAGTAGTTTAGGTAGTGTTACGATCTTTTCTTAAAAACTGGGATTTATAGATCGTGCAAAAACATAAAACTTATGACGGTCATATCTAAAGTGACCATTTTCAAAAAAGCGGGACAGACAATTACAAAAAAAAAAGCGCATTTACTATTTTGTATTCATATTAGTCTCAATTTTATTTTCTCTCCAGTGGTTTAGTATATTTTCAGAAGTAAAGTGGTTGACATAGTGTATTTGATCGAATAGATCATTTTCATTAATATTGCATTTAGGAAATTTGCTTAAAAGAAATTCTAGACTTGTCTGTATTTCATTAAAAGTAAATTCTTTACGCAAAAATACCCATAAAAATCACAAACAGAGTCATTGAGCACTGTATTGCTGTGATACTCAAAGCTATTTGCAAAAAATTAAAAAGTTTTTAATGTGACTCAAAAACCACTTCTTTCTACCTGTCCTTTATTCTCAAGAAGGATTAAATCATTTACAAATTACTATCGGAACAAACTTGTTTTCTAGCCTCGATTTGAATTTACTTTTAAGCATTTCCAGAATTTTCTTTACCTCTAAAAAGTTAATTTTATCACCCTCAATTTTTTTATTAGCGTCTTGAAACATAGAAGCTATATTATGAATAAATTTTAACCAAACCTCAGAACATTCGTTTGAAAAAAAAGTTACTAATTATTTGTGGATATTTATCAATTGAAAGAAAGTAGGATTTTTAAAGGCAAATACATTTTTAAAATTGTCTCTACAGCTAGAAGTAAGGCCAGCCACCTAGCTTTACTGTATCCTAACATTTTTTGGTACTCGATTTCAACGTTTCCACAGAATTCCTTTAGTTCTTCTGCTCTAACAGTATAGGTATAAAAATACGAATATACTTTTACAATTATGCTTTCAATATCAATTGGCAAAAGATTTAATGCTGTATGCTGAATAATATGGGCAGCACAACCTGCACCCAATATAGATTGGTCTACACTCTGAGCCATTTTAAAAAAATATATTATTTGTAGGTTGCCTACGTACTCCCTTGTGTTGGCATTACAGCTAGTTTTGACTCTAAGTTATTAGTTTTTAAAACCTCAAGTACATTATTGCAAATTAGGTCACTTTTTTCCCCATGTAAAGATGACAAAATCAATAATGTTTACATTTACACCTGTGTTTTTGTCAAAGAATCGAATTAAAGTGGTTAAAAGCTTTACGTCATTATGATTGGAGGCATCAGAAAAAATTGTAATATAGTTAACTTTTTCGAGCTGTTTCTGGAGACACAGAAGAAAACGTGGCACGAAAACATTGGTCACTATACCTTCAGCCTTTGTACGTGTGCAAGAAAATTTATTTTTATAAAATTTTTTTGATGATTAGTTTGGACAGAAACCACTTGTCTTGCGGTTTCGGGAAAAAAAATTATATAATAAATCGGCCAAGAGAAATCGCTGGAAATTATTTTTAACCTCGAAAAATTGCCGCTAGGGGGCGCAACAAGAACTTTAAATCGTAAATGTCGATTTTTTTGTGAATTTGCAGAGTTAGGTGTGTCAAAAATATAGGCATAGTATTCTTCAATAAGTTACGTAAATTTTTGCTATTTATCATTTTTTTCTATTTTCAATAATTAAGTGATAGGGGAAAGTCAAACATTTTTTGTTTCAAACGTTGATATCTCTGTTTTGAATGAATCGATTTTATTGAGACTTGGTCTTAAAAAAGTGCCTTTTTCGTTCTATTTGCAGTGCTATTAACGGTCAAAAAATTTATTGTACTACTGGATTTTTTCAAAAAAATCAAATGGTATGATATGACTTTTTTTGTCATATTTTATTTTGTGGTGATGAAGGGTATGAGAAAATGAAATAAAAAACCAGATCCGTATTTAAATTAAGAAAATTGATGATGGTCGCTCGAATCTGAAACCTCGGATTAAAAAACTAACTACACCGAATTGTAGAGGAGAAAAAGTGCCGATGGTAAAGTGAAAGTTATTTTCATCTATCATTTCAATTTAACCTAAAATTTGAAAAATTTTGAGAAAAAAATGATGCAAATTAAATCACTACTTCCACATCATCTTTAGATTTCCATAAAACATTAAATTAACTCAAAAATTGAAATATGTATACCTGAAAATCCATAAATCCACATATTACTTATTATATAGCTACTTTTCGCTCCGATAGGAAAGTGAATTTGCATAACCTGCATTATAGGTCGGACCACAATCCTTTCTGGATGCGAGTACAGAGTCAAGGTCGTTGGAGCGTCAACGTTTGGTGCGGCATAATAAACAACCGAATTATCGGCCCAGTAATTTTCGATAACCCACTAAATTGATGGACTTATTTAGATTTTCTCGTAAATCAGCTGCCAGTTTTGCTTAAGGGCATCGATTTAGACACTACATTCTTCCAACATGATGGCTGCCAAGCTCACTACTCAAGCAATGTTAGACGGTTCCTAGATGGGCGTTTTCCGGGGAGCTGGATTGATTGACGTGTCTAGACTTTTACTTGTGAAGTCGCCTTAAGGATCTGGTGTACCAAAATAGACCAACAACAAGGGAGGATTTCATCAACCGAATTAGAAACGCAATCCAGATGATACCAGCTGTAGAAATAGAAGCTGCAGTAAATTCTACATTAGAAAGGCTCCGTCTATGTATTGAGCATGACGGTAGACATTTCCAACAGTTCACTCGACACCAATAATTAGTTAATAAACAATTAAATAGAAGGAAAAAAACTTGTATTTTACGACATTTTCTTTGTTGTTTGCATTTTTTTAGATCATCCCTGCTTTTGTACACAACAATAAATGGAGTACCAGTAAATAGCACAGCAAAGAATAAAGCAGCTCTTCCTTTGGTGTCCTATTTCCTGCTACTTCTTTTGCTGTTTAGTTTTTTATGTTCTGCTTAATTTGCAGCGTTTTTTTCTCAAAATTTTTTTGGATTTGAGCGACCATCAGCAACTTTCTTAAATTAAATATGGATCTGGTTTTTTATTTCACCATCGTATACCCTTCATAACCACAAAATAAAATCTGACAAATAAGTCATATCATACCATTTGATTTTTTTAAGTCAATCCGTATTATTTGAGGAATTCCAGAAAAACGCCATCTAGCGACCAGTAACAAAATAAATTTGGTGACTATTAAGAGCACCTCGAATAGAGCGAAAAAGCTCTTTTTTTAAGACCAAGTTCAATAAAATCGGTTCACTCAAAACAGATCAACGTTTGAAACAAAAAATGTTTGACCTTGAAGACAATAAATTAGACTATTATTCAATTATTTATTCCACCCGTGGATGGTGATTACACTTTCGATTTACGACACGCGTGTATTTGCCGGTAAGGGAAATATACAAAGGGGGAGTCCCGCATACTGTAGGGATGTCCAATGTTTATCGACGGTTTAGAAATCTCGATTTCTGCTGCTAGACAGTCAATGTACCTATTTGTTTTTACAATCGATAGTTACTTGAAGAAATTTAACATTTATTTGTGATTTTTTCATATACCGGGTGACCACGAGATTACTTTCCGGCTGCCATTTCTTTATTTGAAAGGGTTATTACTCTAACAAAACGTCATTTTTATGCATCTTACGATGAGTTTTTCTGACTTCCGGTGCCAGTTTCATATTTGTATATGTATATTTTTGGTTTTTCGGATTTTACAGATCGTTTTACGTCCGAGTGCGCCATTTTAATATCAAATTTTGTTTTTAAATTAAATTTTCCTTTTCCATCTAGAGTGTCATAATCATCCTAAAATGACTCTATGTACTTTATCCTCTTTTAGAAAAATACTAACTTAATTTTATCTTTGCAAACTTTTTGATAGAGATCCTCACAGAATAATTTGTTATGGATGGTAGATATCTAAAGAACAGGGGTTACTTTAATAAGTTTAATGGGACACGTGATTTTATTAGTTTACGGCAAAAAATAAACAAATCTTTTACCTACATAACGAAACAAAAATGTTTGAACGAGAATGGAGAAACGTTTCATAATGAAATACTGCATTTAGTAATGTTATGAAAGTGATATGATTCCATTTCAGTTTTTCCAGCTAGGCAGTTAGGGCAAACATGCTAAAATAATGAAGTTTAGAGCCCTCTAAAAGTTTGCAAAGATAAAATTGAGTTAGTATTTTTCTGAAAGAGGAATAAGAGGATAAAGTACGTAGAGTCATTTTAGAATGATCATGGCATTTAAAGGAATATTTACTTTAAAAATAAAATTTTGACAAAATTCGATATAAAAATGGTGCACTCGGACGTAAAACGATCTGTAGAATTCGAAAAACCAAAATGTGTGGTGGTGGCAGCCGGAAAGTAATCTCATGGTCCCCGGTATCGGAAAATATTACAAGTACATATCTCAAAAGCGGGCCAAAATCGGGACGCCTTTAAATTCGGGACGCGTATATCAAAATCGGGACTGTCCCGCCTAAATCGGGACGAATGGCCACTTTACATGATATTTATCAGTGTGTACTATCTTGCTGATCCGCAAATGATTTGGGAAGATGGCAGCTATAGCAAAAAAGTTTGAGTATTACTGTTCTAGGTCATCATTACATTGCTCACGACTTTACCACATTACTGATTAGAACTGGTTTATTTTATTGCAAGCAGTACGGTATATTTTATATTATATTTTATTCCTACATAAATTCCCACTGCAATGTAACAAACAATTCTTTTGACCTCAATATTTGGGTTAAGATAAATAAGGAGTTACGCCTTGAAAGCAAGAAATAAGATATTCTATCCTTAGAAACCATATTAAAAACAAACCGTTCTGTCTATGGACGGAAAAGATTTATTTATTATTACTGTTATTATTACAGATTTCAGTGAAATCAGTGGTTGGGTCTGAAGTGCTTTCTTATGCAGTTATTATTTTAATTACACGGTGCGTTTTCTCACGGGGCATTCAAATTTACCTATTTTATAATTATTTTGATTTATCTAATACTTTTATTTTTATTTCATATTTAAATACTACTTGTATTTTATGTAAACTAAATTATTAACTAATTAACATATGAATAGGAAAGTTTAAGATAGAATGTGTATTAGTAAAGTCAGTTTGGTAGTCGACAACATTTCTAGGCGCAAACTAGTGATCAGTTACTGAGGAGCAATAAAAATTTTGACACATTTTTAAAGCCTAATTTCTCAAATTGGATGTGTTTTTTTGTATTCAATACACTTAATTACTTAAGTAGAATGCACAGGATGGTTCAGAAATAAGTACCGAAAATTCTGATTCTTTGACTACTTCTAGCTAAAGAAGTTCACATATACTTTTATTCAAAAACGCACATTTTTGATGGATACAGAGGTGACAAAGTTTTATTTTTTCTTCAGTCGCCAAAGGAAGGTATTGTAATCGTTAAAAAATTTCCATTCCAGGTTTTTACAGATCTTACACGTTTTAGGGTCCCTAGATGACAAAATTAACAATTGTAGGTTTAAGATGATTTTTTAACAATTGAACAAATAATTTTCCTAAATGACACAATAACAAAATCACAGTGACATAAGCAAAACATAACTGGCGAACTAAGAGTTTTAAGTACCATGCCAACTAGACCTGGTTTTACTCTTAAATCTTTTTAGTGAATACGGGGGTTAATGTTTTAATATATTGCTTCTAAATTTGGTACATTATTTTTGTCAGAATATTTCGGTAATCTTAATGAATGTTAATAATATTAAATGATTTTATTCAACAAAACACAAAACTGTTGTATCAGTACCTGAGGTGTGTGGTGGAGGAGGTATTGAAATAGAAAGGGACTATTAAAATATCGTGTTTCATATGAAGTTCAAGTCTACTATCCATTTTGATTTAATCATTATCAGTATATAGATATATCGATAACTAGCGACATCGATAAATAACATTTTTTGATAGGTAAAATCTAATATCACCCATCTCTAGTCGTCACACAAAAAGACATTAAAAATGCGAAGATATGTAAAACCTGCTGGGTGAATTTTCAGATTACAAACATTTTATTTGACTGCCATGTTGTTCCGCCATCTTGAATTAGATCCACAGGAATCGAGAAAACATGTTTTTCGTCTTCTAGAGACTCTGAAACGTAAAGATCTGAAAAAATCTTTTATGAGGGAAGTAATAAAAATTGCCATCCTTGTATCTTGATAAATATGAGTTTTTGGACAAAAGTATACTCGAACTTTTATACTTCAGATAATCACATCTAGTGATGGGCTATATTAGATTTTACCTATTGATGGCGATAGCACGTCACCTGTCGATATATTTTATTTATCGATATGTCGATAGTTATCGAACTAGCGATAGGTATTTCTATCTATCAATAATTTTCATTGCTACCTATCGATATATTTATTGCTACCTCTCGATATATTTGCGACGAAATTATTGAAATGCAAAAAAGTCCTCTCTTTCATATGGCACATAATTTCCTCGTTGATATGTAATCCCTTTATCCACAACTACCGATGTTCCCGGTTACCTATCGTAAATATCAGTTACCTATCTATATCATTGGATATCTGTAGGCATTATTGTTCACCTATCGGCATTTATTGATATATCGATATTTTTTTATTTACCTATTGTTATTCGATATGCCCCTGACCTTTCTATAATCATCGATAAAACGCCCATTCCTAATCGTATCCTAAATTTTCGGCACTTATTTCTGAATAAGTATAATATTTCTAAAATTTTAACTCGCCCCCATTTTTTATAATGTAATTTTTTCCTCATTTAATTCAAACATTATATTCGTAAACCATCTATCTGGGGATAATTTCGCCATTGGACATTACCCGACTTTGTTTTGCTAGACCTGGAAAATCGTCTTCATAAAGGGGTAGATAAAAAAAGCCCTATTTTTTTTTACTTTTCATTTTTATAGCAAATTTACTGGAAGAAAATACTGCTTGAACTTTTTTTTTAACGAAATCAGATTATCCAGGAACCTCTTTAGGTTCAAATGAGGATTAACGAAATGCTTCAGTTTTACCAATTTAGCCCTTCTAACT
Organism: Kuschelorhynchus macadamiae; assembly: GCA_030620095.1. Lineage (NCBI taxonomy): Eukaryota > Metazoa > Arthropoda > Insecta > Coleoptera > Curculionidae > Kuschelorhynchus > Kuschelorhynchus macadamiae. The sequence continues at coordinate 201,763 of JAUTXW010001551.1, forward strand.
TGATTTTTTTTAATCAAACCCTTTTATTTATATACAATACAACTAAGGTGAGAATCAAACTCTTCAGACTGCTGGCGGGTGGTCCAGTGCACTATCGTACTAGTCATTCTGACGTTGGTTCCGACGGGCCAGGTTCGAATCCTGGTAGGTGCATATAGATTTTTCTACGCCTGTAGCCGACATTAGTGCTAATAAAATCCAACACATCCAAGTATAAAATGTCAATGTAAAAAATCCTACACTAATGACAAAAATGCAACACAAGGTAAAAAATGCCACCACAACACAATATTATGAATGTGAACAACAATGCCAAAAATTTGTATACCAAAATGCCACATCGGTTTTCACAAAACTACATTCAACATTATAGTGTATAGTTTTATTAAAAATGACAAAACGAGGATAGAGCTATTAGGACTTTAGAGTATTATTTTGCGGCTTGAAACGAACATATTATTTATTAGATTTTTCAGTATAAAAATAACTCATTTATCACTTTGTATTCTGTTCTCTAACAGTTACTAGAACAAATAACATTTCCAATTCCTTCTCAATGAAACCACAACAAACAATTAAAATGTTTCATCGTTTTCTTCTTTTTTATTTTCTTTCTTGCTAACTGCAAATTAGAAACTTATGGTCATTCTGTTATGCTCTAATTCTACAAATGTCACTTTTAGTAATAGGTGATCAATATCGTATCTTCATCGTGTATTTTGCATTTTGTACTCTTAAAACAATCCTGGTTTTTATATTTAAACTTCGTATAATTTGCATTATTTTAGTTAAAAGCGAAAATTCAGTCTACTGCTCTACGTAGTATTAATGAAAATACATATTTTTTAAGAGGCAAAAAATGTTAAAATATTTCCGTGTAAAGTAAAACGTCAAAAATCACATTAATTTGTTTATAATTTCAACGGTTAATAACTTTTAAATATAAACATCTATAACGTTTCCGTCTTAATATTTAAGTAGCTGGTACTTTTCCACGTATTTAAAAAAAGTTGTTGCAATACGTACATTGGGGATTCAGATAGATGTTTTTTTTTGTTTGAAATTCACTGTCCCTTTAATTTTTAACATTAAGAGCTGAAACTAAGCAAATATATCACTAAATAGTTACATTTTATGTAAAAAAAAACTTCTGCATTTATAAGCCCTGTAATAAAGTCACTAAGAAAGATTAAAGGGTATTGACGCATTTGTCCTAAAGTTCATCTGTCCTACTACCCGAATGGAGCTTTGTCTGACAAGAATAGAAGATGAGATGGATTTATAGACAATCAAATGTTCTGACGTGCAGAATATAAATAACGTGGGGAGTTTTTCAGAAGTTGTTATTATCAATATAAATATGACCTACCTAATTAGTAATTACTAATTACTGATCATATTTATTGCTACAATTATTGATTGTGTATTTCTTACGAATATTTGCTTTATTTTAGATTATTTTTGTACAAGATATTCTCAAAGAAGTGGAATTATACTAATTTTTGTTTTGTAGGTGTAATAGGTATCGTGGACGCAAACTGAAAATGGATATCGATCCTTACTTTTCAGGGGTATCCTACACCATCTTTTTTTAAATCATTATTTTATATTTAAATTATTAATTAAATTGTTCTTCAGTTTTTAAAATACATGATAAACATCCATGCCATGTTTTTATTTTTAATCTCCCAAATGCAATCTAGCCTAATAACTCTAAAGAACTAGCAGGCAGCTGTGCAATGTTGCGAGGATTACCCAGGTCCCAGCGTGAAGTGTATTTCCTTTTTACTGTTTTCCAATGTACCAAGTATTGATGTATATCCTGCTTAAGGTAATATCTTACCAAATAATGTGCATCATTTAGCATATTTTGTTAATTATTTAACCGAATCTAAGTATTTACAATATGATGCATTCTATTGAGACTTCAGTAATGCTGATTTCACGGTGATAAATGATTATTTAGTCAATATTGATTCAGCAAAATGTTGAGATCTGAGTACGAGCTTGGCTGCAGAAAGACTGAGTGAGATAATCTAAGTGGCTATAAACTGGATGTTCCCTAAAAACACATTTAAAGTTCTTCATTTTTGAAACAGTTTAGTCCTACATTGAAACATCTTATCTGTAATAAAAAAAGAATGCACAGAAAGGATATGTCATCTCGATTCCACTGGGATTATGAATCATTTGCAAACCTTAGGTCATTGCGTAGGGAGGAGCATGATATATGTTATGCTTTGTATATTTGTGAAACTGAATCCTCATTAACATGTTATGCTCTGTATATTTGTGAAACTGAATCCTCATTACAGCTCAGTACAAGTGTAACTATAATAGTTTTCCTAATACTGTGTTTTTAGAGAGTAAAACTGCTGCCCGAAACTTTTAAATCATTCTCAAAAATAATAATCGTGGAAGGTTTTGTGATCCTTATTGTCATTCACAAATAATGTAAATAACATTATTTGTGAATGACAATACGGATCATAAAACCTTCCACGGTGATTGTTTTTGGGGATGATTTAAAAGTGTATAAAAGGATCCACGATATTGACGATATTGTTGCTCCAGAATGATTTGGATGCTCTATGGGAGTGGTCGCAAACAAATAACTTACAACTCAACATAGGAAAATGCTGCTTTATCTGATTTCATAGGGGGCATAAAGTTTAACTCAAATTACAAGCTACACAGTGTCAACCTCAGTTTCTCTGAATCAGTGAAGGACTTTGGAGTATGTGGAGAAATTGAGCTTCTTTCAGCAAATTTCCAATATAAGCTTGCAGGGCTCCAAAAAATGCTTGGGCTTATCACTCTCAATACTTCTGAAATTCCACTGAATATTCAGGAGTATCATAGAGTGGACATGCTTGTTAGACTTGGATTGAGCACTTTTGAGAGAAGATAATTACTTTTTGACTTTGCTAAATCTATAATTTTCTTTACAGTCTAGGATTGGTTTTAATGTCCCTAAATGTAATCTTCATCACTTTAAACTTTTTGCTGCCTTTCGATGTTACAAGGTATGGTAGGCAAGCACCTATCGATAAAACTCTTCGTGTACTGGACCATCATAGTAAAATATGGCTGCACACTGCCTGGTTTAAAAAATAAAATAACAAATGTAACACAAGATACTGTAATAATATAAGGTCTAGTAATATGGGATGTAAAGTGCAGTGTTTTGAGTATTTTAGTATGTAGAATGTTTTAGATTTTTTTCTATATAGTTTTTTTTGTCATATCATTGATATTTGTCATGAATATATATATATATATATATATATATATATATATATATATATATATATATATATATATATATATATATAATCAATATTTGAGATTTATAGAGAAACATACATTTTATGAAAGAATAAAGCGTTTTCCTAAAGAAATTGTGTTTTATTTTACTGATTGTAATGTTTTAAAAAGTACTCCTCAAAAGAGTGAAATGCCCTGAAAATTCCATTGCCTCCTATACAAGGCTTTTGTTGTATGATTTCCACATGAATACTAGGAAATACTACTGCAGTTTTTTTCTCTATGATTTGTTTATTGAAATATAATTAATGTATTACATTTAGTTTTGATTTAAATCGGAAATAAGAAAAAAATGTTTTTTTAACTACAAAAAAAACCTAAAAAAATCACTTAATGTTAATAAAATACAGTTGGGGAAAGCAATGTTCATATTTGAAAATTACTTTTGCCTCAAAATAAAAAGAATTTATATTTTGAAATAAGATTTTGTCAGTTAATAGATCTGATAAGACTTGATCCTAGCTACCTCACTATTTTCCCTTATGCTCCTCAAAGTATGAAACTTTATTTATTTTCCTAGCGTTAGGTACATGAATATATTCTAAATTGAAACTGACCAACAAATTATGCCTTAGAGTAGGACATACTTGATGAATAATGCTTTTCTTTTACAGGGGAAATAATACACCACACTAGGAAAAATGTATAAAATATATTGATATTGCTCACACTTTGCACATATTTTTATTAGAAAAACATAAAATTTTTAAGCTTGAACACTTGAGAAACCAGAGTTAGAGGAAATAAATGAACAACCACTTATACTTGGCTCATTGCTTTTTAAACCTGACAGTCTTTTTTCTTAACTTTAATTTACTGCTCTGCTACTTTTATACTTGTTCATAAGGCAGTGAAAGAAGGAAGGGGGGGGGCTTGCCAGTCTTCACCTGAAATTTTAAAAAATATAAATGAAAACACTTGTTTAATTAATTTATATAAATAGAAAATGTGAGATTTTATAGAGAGTTCCTTCGCAAGGTGTCGTTTGGTTTTCGTAGACTATAAACTACTAAAAATAATTAAAAAAAGCATAAATCATATCTAAAACAGGTACAGGTAAAAATCAAATCGATGGGAAAAATTGAAGGTAAGTTTTACAGAAATAATAAACTGTATAAAAAATGAAAATATAGAACATTTAAAAAACAAGTTAAAATAAAATATAGTTAAACCCTCAATTACTTTAATTTAAATATCGTTAAATGTTTTAATCACTGTACAAATGTACATTTACACTTCACATCTGCTGCCACTCCAAATGAAAAAATATTCTTTTTAAAGTAACACCTATAGAGATTATATACAACTTTTTTTGAGGAAAGTAGAACCTTAAATTAAAATAGGTAGAACTTGAATCCACCATTGCATCAAAAATTTAGTGAACAAATAAATTTTAGGGTATATCCTCTTTCTTTTTGTTATTTTTTTCTATTAGTAAAACTCTTTCCAAATGACCTCACTAGATACAACCAAACAAAAATCTTAATTTAAAATTAGGAATTGTACAACTAGTATAGTATACTATTCTCAAGAACCATGATTAAAGCACTGAGTACCTACTTGGTATAGAGTGTATATCCGAATTATTAAATATATACTTGTTTTTCAACTTTTTTTAACTAGTGAAAGAAAAACGCATACAAAAAGAAAGTCAAACCATTAAAAAAAATCAAAAATGAGTTGAAGCTTTGGTTTAAAGATAATTCTGTATTGATTGAGAACAAAATTGGTGCTTTGTAAATGTGTAATTTATTATTTATTAGTTCTTGGCAACATATCAGCCAGGTCTTTGATTTTGTATTCAGAAATTACTAAAGAAATGATACACTCATTTTCATCGTGAAAACTATAAGTAGGTACAGACATAAATTCTCAATGTATAATCAAATATAAAGGTTTGAATGAAGGTTTACAGGTAAAAGTTTTGAGGTTAGTTATCTTCAAAAAATGATTGTAAATTATGTATGCAAAAATATTTACCTTATATCAATTTTTGTCCTGCTTTTGTACAAAAATCCATCTTGGGGAAAAAAGTTGTCCAATTCTTGGGGATCCATTTTTCAATGGAGAAAAAATACATTTATACTTCCGTACAATTAATAGAAATCTGTAAAAACCTAGAGGGAATCTGAAAAAATGTAAAAATAACAAAATTGATAACATGTAAAAGCGTTGAAAAAGTTTGTACAAACCTTCTAGAGCCTGTAGAAAATACCTTAATACCCAACTAAACTATCACAATCGACGTGACTAGTTTGGGGTGCATTTTGACGGCGGACTACATACTCAAATTCTGAACTGTTAAACTCCGTTGTTTATTGCATTTTTGTTGTATATATTTGGATCTAAGGAACATCTAACCTGCCAAAATAATAGGTTATTTTATGATGTTGACATTTAAACGCAACGAACATATGTTTTCTAGGTACTGTGGTTCAAATAAAGCTTTCTTCGCGTCAGAGGGGCACTCGATAATGCCCGATACACAGTAGGATGGATGAAAATTAGGATCGGTGATAGTATCTCGATTAAAGAGAAGGTGTATTTGCGAGCACGAGATTCCGAGGAGTGGCTGCATGATATGAAAAGTAGATGACAGCGTGTCTCGCGCAGAGAAAAATAAAACTTAATTCTGAGCTTTCCAATACTTCCAATCTACCAGAATAGAACTTGTCGATGAAACGACCCTCACGTTTCCTCCAGAGATCGGTCCAAAATTCAGCCCGATCTGTGCTAAGACTGGATTTTAAGAAACTTTTAAAATGATGCGTGCTCGAAACCTATTTCCTGGCTTTGAGCATTGCGGTACCACCTGGGACTAAAACGACTGGACAGATGAAGAGCTCTACTTTTTGCGACGTTTAAAAAACTGCGTAAATCGAATTTAGAAAAAGTCTCCAAATTTTTTGTTTTTCATTAAAATTGTTACTGTCGTGTCAGATAATGCTTTGAAAGGACAGACTTTTCAACCCGACATGTCCAAAAAGTTGCAAATATCTTCTCGAATGCTTTGAGGGGCAGTAGGAATCAACATTAATTGAAAAGTGGAATACATTTCACGGATCATGTCCAAATTTTGTTCTAAAAGTTATTTCAGGTCGAATTTTGTACACCAAACAAACGTAATTTTAATATTATAAATAATAAATCACTCGTGTTGAATATGACACTAGGGCAACCAGATTCTTAGCTTGGGAGGGGGGTGCTCATAATTTTTGATAACCGAAAAAAAAGGTCCTCACTTTCATATAAGAAAGATAAAATATATGTATTTGTGTTATATGAAAGTAAAATTCTGAGTTTAAAATCGGAATTTAACAAAATTCTATATTTTTGATGACCAAAAAAAAGATTCTCACTTTCATATATGACTGACAAAATATATATTGGTGTTATATGAAATATAACACTTCAATTTCTGATTTAACTGGAAACGGAAAGTTTAAAGTCAGAATTTAGTAAAATTCTGAATTTAAAATCGAGGTTTAACAAAATTCTGAGTTTAAAGTTGGAATTCAACAAAATTTTGAGTTTAAGTCGAAATTTAACAAAATTGTAAGTTTCAAGCCAGAATTAAGTAAAATTCTGAGTTTAAAGTCGGAATTTAACAAAATTCTGAGTTTAAAGATGCAATTTAACAACATTCAAAGTTTAAAGTTAGAATTTAGTACCCCTGCCCTCCAACACCTTATCAATTTAAAAGTTTCTATTTAAGTTTTCCAAACGGGTTTTTTATATTCTCTCTTGTTTGCGGAATGCCCACGATTTATGTCCCTTTCTTTTTAAGAATTTATCCGCACAATCATCTCCCTTTTTGATTGATTCTTCTGGGCTTGGATGTCACGGTAGGTGGTAAAGGCTACCACCGTAGAGATGTTGACCCTAAATTTTAGGCTTCTCTGGCCGAATTTACAAATGTGTCGCTACCCCCTGTCAGTGAATCCCCGTTTGTTTTTTTTATGATTTTTTTCCAAGTTTCTTACATCTTTCAACTTGGTTATACTGCTACTTGATGAAGTCTAATATGACAGAAACAGAAACACGCGTCTAGTGGTTACCATACTTCACTTTTTTTGCGGAATGTCCACGATTTATTTCCATTTCTTTTTTATTATTTTAAAAAATACAGAGCCAAATTTACCAATACCCGGTAACACAGGAGATTTGTAACAGCTTGTAACAAAAATTTGAGACATTTCCATAACTTCATAAGAAGCAAATTTTCTATGAAAAAAAATTAAAAGTTACTTGCGTCAGTTATTACAAGTTAAATTTGGTTTTCAAAATGACGGCTGGACAGCCATTTTCTTGGAAATTCATCATCGTCGCTTTATACACAAAATACCGTTACTATTTATAAAATACTTGTTTTGAACAGTCCAAAATAAACTTCTTCCTTTATTTTTTAGAACACTACGATTTAAAAGTCGTTTTGGGTACTAAAAGAATTTAAACTTTTTTTTCACTACTCGTTTAATCGAAAGACCATTTTACTCCAATATTTTTATTGGCACCTTGTATATTTTCTCTGTAAAATTACATTTCTAAGGATGTTTCACCCGGGTTAACTTTACGGTGAAAAAAGTGAAAAAAATAAAAAAATTGAATTATTACCCAAAAGTGTTCTAAAAAAATAAAAATATTTTAGACTGTTTAAAAGAAATATTCTTAAACCAAAAGTTAACTTGTGTAATAGCTTTGAAAAGCTAATATTTAAAGTAACTTTTAATTGTTTTTTTCTTAATTTTACCAAATATCTACTGACTTCAGAACAGAATGTTTTTAAATTCCGACTTTAAACTCAGAATTTAGTTAAATTCATATTTTAAACTCATAATTTTATTAAATTTTAACTTTAAACTCAGAATGTTGTTAAATTCCGACTTTAAACTAAGAATTTTACTTAATTCTGACTTAAAACACAGAATTTTGTTAAATTCCGACTTGAAACTCAGAATTTTGTTAAATTCCGACTTTAAACTCAGAATTCTTACGAATTATTGTTTGTAATTGAATTATTGTGTAAGCAGTGCCTTCCAGGATAAACAAATAGTCATAAGTCGGTAACAAATGGCGTCACAGGTTCGATAATTTGCACACACATATTTGTTGGATCGATTTTTGTAAATAACAGTATTTAGATGTACTGAATCAACTCGCACAGTCATTTTCCTTATATCATGTCGTAAGTGGTTTTTGTACTCCTTTCTTGGCCTATATCTTATTTCGTAAAATACCTTTTAACAATACTAATGTTAACAATTATTGATTTACACAATCTCTACTTTAAAGGGCCGTTCTTTAAAATATACATTTAATTGTTATTTTTTATCTGCACCATATTTAAAGCGAAATGTTTGGTTAATACATCTGGGCTAGTCCATTACCACCTATTGCATTATGTATTGCATTTATAAGATGCGAAAGAACATTAATTTTCATAGGTCGAATTATTTGACCTTTTATATATTACCTACGTTATCTGCACCAATGAACTTTGCTTGGTTTGATGTAAACTGCACCCTCCGACTATTAACATTTTTTACTCATTATAAACTCTAGTTAAGAGAAATATTACTGAGGAACTTTAAAAAAACAATAAGATTTTTAATGTAAAATTACCGTATATTGATAGTACTTTCTCTAAATGTATGATTGTTACGGTCATACGAAGTTTTCTGTAGAATAATTTTTTTTATGAAGAGCAGTCCTGTTTTATTTCTATAGTTTCGGTTTTCGGGAATTATAAGCAATAGCCTGATGTATCTTTTTTTTTCTACCATGTACTGCAAATTTTGAATATAGTTTTTCATGTTGCAGTGTCTCTACGAATGAAACCCTTGAGAAATCGCCGACTAGACGATCCCCACAACCTCAGGAGTATGAAACTAATAATAATAGGACAGTGTCGAATGGGCGCAATATTTCAACCAACAGAACTTATGAACGAATATTGCCAGTGCCAAACGCTTACGAACGGCGTATTCAGCTGAACTGTCATAATGCCAGGCCTGTAATTTACCAGTCAGAAAACTGTAAAAATAGAGTAACGAGTCCAGACTTAATGAAAACGTCGGAAACTGACACGAGCCGAACAAAGAATGACACAAGCAATTCCACCCAGTTGATGAATGAATTAAGGATATCTGAAAGCATTAAGGAAGAATTTATTAAAAATGTATCAACTTCGAAATCAGATAGGTCTAATATTTTAAAAAATGACAATTTGCCTCAGGCGAAAAGGAAACTGAACAGTCCAGAAAACGAGAGAAACTACACTGTAAATGATGAAGAAAAGAACGCAGTTGTATGGGAACAAAAGCTAAACCAAAAAAATAAAACAAGTAAGTATAAAGAAAAAAAAATTTTGACAAAAAAAAACAGGCTCAAAAAACACTGAAGAATTAAAAATATTGTTTCCGTCCAACTTTGCAATTTGAAGTCAGTGTCAAAGTAAGAACTACTCATGGTGGGAAGGGTGGGAACTAGTAAGAAATAATTACCAAGTACATACTTTTTAGAACTTTGAACCCAAATTAGGCATCAACACGTCAAAACTGAATCGAGCAAATCTAATTACCTAATCCCACAACGTCAGAGCAGAAGTCCATTTTTTTTTATCACCAGGGCCGTGTTAATGCATTAGTCCAACAGTTCGGTTAAAAAATTATTCAAAAGTTGTAGGGGCTGCTGAGAGCTACAACCTAAAATTATTTTTAATTATACAGGGTTGAGGATAAGTTTGCCACAAACCGAACTTACATTTTTTTAAATGGAACCCCCTGTATATTGTTTTGGTTTGGAAGTCTTAACCAGTAACTATTATTGTGAACAGTGCGATCGAAAAAAAAAAACAATTCCGCTTCGATTAGTGATCAACAAACTGTCAAAATGGGGGACTCCGCCGAGTCCTCCATTGAACAATTCGTCACCCAAGCGCAACTACGCGAAATAGTTAATAACAAAGACCAAATGTGGCAAGTAAAACTTGAACAATTAGTGAGTGAAGTTAAAACCAGATATGATACAATAGTGAACGAAAAACAAGAAATTCTACAAAAACAGCAGGATACGATCCAAAAACAACAAGAAACTATCACAAAACTCCAGTCTGCAATAAAAGATTTAAAAAAAAAACAGGTACGTGAGTAGTTACAATAGGAATGTAATTGAACATGAGAATATCGATTCGGGTTCCTTGGAAGAGCAGGTTATTAATGACAATCATTTCTCAGACATGCAAATTTCTAAACACTCTGACTTAAGTAGTGGCGACTACGAAAGTGATAACTCAATAAAATCCAACAATACAACTAACAGCAAGCGTAAGCGTAAAACTAAAACCAAAGATAATCTAAATAGTCAAAGCAATATTAAAAAATTAGCCTCGCAGGATTGGCCTGACCTTCCAAAAACTAACATACAAAATACTTTGAAATCTTTCTCTGGTTCATCAAACAAAAATACTAAAATAGTAGACACCCAAGCTCCCAAATCTATTGAGAGTGGCAGTGCCGAACCAAACGAACCAGAGAAAAAGTTCAAAGTTCCCCCCATAATTATTAGAGATAAATCAAAATTCACAAATTTTTCTAATTTACTCAAACAACACAATATAAACTACGGTAATGCAATGAACATTCGCGAAGGCGTAAAAATTTTCCCAGCTACCCCTAGAGAATATAATCTTATCATTAACAATTTAGACAAACAAAAAATTCCGTACCACTCATTCAGATTTTCAGACGAAAAGCAACTTCATGTCGTGATTCGCGGAATTCTGGAAGAGTGGTCCGAAAATGAAGTAAAAATGTATCTCCAAAATGAAGGTTTTAACCCAGAAAGAGTAATTAGATGGTACAACAAAGATAAAAAACCAATGCCTCTAGCTCTTATAATTTTGCCAAAATCTGAAAAGCATATTTTCAACTTAAACACATTAAACGATATGAAAGTGAGAATCGAATCTCAAAGAACAAAACCCACAGAAACACAATGCCACCGATGCCAGCTGTTCGGACACTCGCAATTCAAATGCACTGCACCAATTAAATGTCTTAAATGTTCAGGTGACCATTTCTCATACCAATGTGAAATTAAAGATTCAAAACAAATAAAATGCGCCAATTGCGAGGGTCCGCACACTGCAAACAGCTTAAACTGTCCAAACCATCCCAAAAACAAACCAATTCCTCAATTAAAAAGTTTCCAATGGGGGTCGCAAAACAATAAAAATCTAAACACTAATAATAATAACAGTCCCAATAATGAACAAAATATATCTCAGCTCTTTACAGCGGTTGCACAAATGCACGAAACCCTGCAAAAATTAATGAATAACTTTACTCAAACCATGCAAGATCAATTTAAAGTCCTAGCCCCACTAATGAAAAATCAAAATAACAATAAAAATAATGGTTAACAAAATTAAACCAGGTTTTCTAAAAATAGCCACATTTAATGCAAATGGGCTAAAAAGCAAAAAAAGGGAATTAATTACCTTTGCAGAAGAACACAAATTAGATATCTTTCTTATACAGGAAACCTGGTTTAAGGGCGACAAATTCAAATTTCCTAACTACATTGTTTTCAAAAACGACAGACTAAACAGAAAAGCGGGGGGCACTATGATCCTAGTCAAAAAAAATCTCGAAGCCTATAATTTACCAAACCCTGACGCAACAAACACCATTGAAGGTACTTTTATAAAAATAAAATTACTAAATGAAACTTTAACTTTGGGCTCGGTTTACTGCCCTCCGGGGGGTAACCATGATTTCAATGCTAATCACCTAAAAACATTTTTCAATAACAATAACTCAACCTTACTGGGAGGTGACCTGAATGCAAAAAATAGAGTGTGGGGCTGCCGATGTACCAACACCAGAGGACTCACGCTCTATGATGGGTCTGAAGACTGGAATTATGAAATTCTTCCCCCGGAAGATCACACGCATTTAAGTGTAGGCAACTACCTTCCTGAAATATTAGATATTTTCGTAATTAAAAATACAGGAAGAATTTCACAACCTACAGTTATTAAGGACTTATCTTCAGATCACCTTCCAGTACTAATAGAGTACGGAGACCCCAAATTAAAAGGAAAATATTTTATTACTAAAAAACTAACAAACTGGGTAAATTTCACAGATCAATTAAAAAATACGGACCTTACACCCCACTTAACTCTAAACTCAAAAATTGAAATAGACCTGGCTGTCACAAATATAACGGAAAAAATTTCAAATGCTTATATTAGCAACACCCTAACAAAAACTTTTAAATTTTCCAAATATGGAAATCTCCCTCAGGACGTAAAAAATGACATTAAACTAAAAAACTCGCTTAAAAATCTAGCATACAGAACTGCAGATCCCAGAATAAAAGCAGAAGTTAACAAACTTACCAACAACATAAGGAAAAAAATTATGGACTTAAATAGCTCCGACTGGGAAGAAAAAGTAGCAACCTTAAATTTAGAGGATAATAGCGTTTTTAAAATGACCAGAGTTCTTACTAAAAATACAGACAGACAGATTCCCTATCTTATAAACGAAAATAACTCAAAAATTTTTGACCCCAAGGAAAAAATAGAACTTTTCGCAGACTCCCTATTCAAACAGTTTAATGAAAACCCCCCAGAAAACCAAGAATCTCAAGACAAAAGTAATAGAGTCAATCACACAATTCAAATTTATAAAAATATTTACTCATCACTTTCTTGTCAAATCCCAGAAATAGAAATAAACTCAATAAAAAATATTTTAAAGTACCTTAATATAAAAAAAGCGGCAGGCCTTGACTCCATTTCAAATAAATCGCTCAAACTGCTCCCTGAAAATTTTGTTAACCACATACAAACAATCACCCAAGCTGTTTTCAGGACAGGATATTTTCCTGACTCCTGGAAATTAGCAAAAATAATTTTAATTCCAAAAAAAAGAGAAGATCTCAACTACCCTAAAAACTATAGGCCGATCAGCCTTCTGTCAAACTTAGGCAAACTCATTGAAAAAATTATTTTACAACACCTAGAAAACTTTCTATTGGAAAAAAAATTATTACCTCAAGAACAATTTGGTTTTAGACCAAATTTGGGAACTGTAAATCAGTGTACCAGACTTTCAACTAACATAATAAATAGCTTCAACAGAAAAAAGCACACAGGGGCTGTTTTCTTTGATATTGCCAAAGCCTTCGACAAAGTCTGGCATAACGGTCTACTTATAAAACTAATAAAAAATAACTGCCCACCTTTTCTGACTAGGATCATAGCTTCTTATTTAGAAAATAGAAAATTTGTTGTATCGTCAGAACACTTTACTTCAAACATAAAGAATGTAAGAGCCGGGGTCCCACAGGGATCACCCCTCGCACCTCTGCTCTTTAACATTTTTATGTATGACATACCTAAAACTAATTTATGTCAACTTTACCAATTTGCCGACGATACGGCAATTACAGCCACATGTAAAAACCCTGACTACATAGTCACCAGACTACAAAACTACATAAAAAAAATTGAAAAATGGCTTTCAGATTGGAAAATCAAACTAAATGTAAACAAAACCCAAGTTATTTTTTTCTCAAAGGCTAGATTAAAATTCCCCGGAAAAAAAATCAAAATTCTGAACACAGAAGTAGAATGGAAAAACCAAGTCAAATATCTTGGACTAACCTTTGACAAAAAATTAAATTGGAACATAAATGCTAATTGCTCAATAAAAAAAGCACAAAAACAACTTGGTGCAATATACCCACTAATTAATAAAAAAAGTAAAATCAATACAAAAACAAAAATAATTCTTTATAAAACCATCATAAGATCTGTGCTTCTGTACGCTGCCCCGTCGTGGAGCACACTGAACAATTCTGCCTGGATAAAAATTCAAAGATTTCAAAATAAAATATTAAAAACTATCCTAAACACCCCAAGTTATACGCTTAACGCTGTCATACACAAAGACACAAAAACCGAAACCATCAAAGAATTTCTCGATAAAATAATAACCAACTACTTCAAAAGAGCCGACGTTTCTACGAACGATATTTTAAAAAATTCTCATGCTTCAAATGCCATCCGAGGTAACTACAAACTGCCAAGAGATTGGCTAAGAAGGGTCTAAGCCCTACACCATTTCCAACAAGCAAGAGTTAAACTCAAACAAGCACAACAAACAAACAAAAAAACAAATCAAACGACAAAGCAAAAGCGACAATAGCCACTGGGCTGATCGGTAAAAAATGACAGAATAGATGATATTAGGAGCGTCCAACGTTATCTCAAATTTTATTCGGAATGCTCCATTGTCTACAATCTTCAGATAGACTTCCAAAAAATGTGTTAGCAAATAACCCTTAACGAAAGCAGAAAACAATAAATGACTAAGCTACCGATTTATAAAATACTCTGTCTTAGATAAAAAATGAGCAAAACGTTAACAAAACTGATCTCTATAAAATCAGTAATATCTTTTCTGAACTCAGTAATTGAATTTGAAATTGAATCAATAACACTAAAATTATTTTTGACTCTGTCGGTGAAGAATTAACAGTTTTTGTAGTGATATGCAAAAGAAATTAAGTATAGAATTCATCAGGGAACCCTTCTATTAAATATTTATAGCGAATTTATATTGATTCATTTCTTATTTCGCACTAGTGATCAAATATTATCATTTCATTTTGATTGGGGAAGTAAGGTTAAAAGCGAGAGAGAAGCTTTAGGCAATAGTGAAATGACAAATTTATAATTGTCTATCTATTAACATTAGTAAAATAAAATACCATTCTCAAGTAATGTCACTGGCTTATTTGTCAATATAAATAGATATATATTTTTAGTATATTTTAAGCAAAAAAACCTTTGTCATTTTGTGAAAAAAGACAGTAAAAATTAATTGAGGGTGTTGTTTGATAAACCTCTGAAATGGGTTATTCAAATAGACCATTCAACCAAAAAATTTCCTTCTCTATTTTTCACGCTCAAAAAATTTTAAAAAATTACAGATTTAACTACTTAATTAATTTCCTAACTTTCAAATTATGGGCTTAAATTGCATAAAATACCATAATTAGGAACTTAGGGATATAATCTTAGGCCACTTTAGGTTACTTAGAAGTTAATTTTAAATTTAATTATTCCGTGACTATATATCATCCCCTATGGATTTTAAATATAAAATTTATCAGAATTTTAGAACTATTATTACTAAATAGCTCTTGGGTACTAACAAATACATGCAGCAATATTTAAATTGTTTGTAATTTGTTTCACAAGCGAAGCATTTTTGAAACTTACCTATTTATTTGATATTTACCCCTCCTAATTTTTAATGCATGATATAAACTTGTATTTTTAATTCATTTCTATTAAATACCGCCATTATCTGTAATGAGGAACGGTAAAGCTCCTAAATAATAATTTTTTTTACGTTGCTGTTTTAAACATTTTATTTAGTCGCCAAGTTTACTAGTTTATATTTATATCACACTTAATAGTTGCAAAAAATTTGAAATTAATTTAATAAGTAGTTTTTCATGTTGATTTTTTAAATATCTTTTTATGCCGCCATCTGAATTGGATTCATACGAAAATGTTAGGAGTTCATTTTTGTGTAACACTTGATTTTTGTGCAAAATTTGATATAATTTAGATAATTATTTTTTTAGTAATATTTTAACATTTCGCCATTTTGTTCAGCCATATTGAATAATTACCAAAATATTACCAGGTCATCCTCATAAGACCGTCAATTTTTGACCAAAATTTGAATTGACAAACTTGTTTATCAGCATCTAGAAAGCTGAAACTTGAAGCTATGTAAAATTCTGGAGGGGGATTTTTTTGATCGCCATTTTGTTCCGCCATCTTGAATTTGTACCACAATTTTACCAGTTCATCTCTGTATCACACCTAATTCTTGCACACAATAAATTGGATAAGTAGTTTTTTAGTAATATATTTTTTAATAATTTAAAAGTCGCCATTTTATTTCGCCATCTTGAAATCGTACAAAAAATTTTGCCAGATTATTTCTACATAATAGGTAATTTTTGTGAAAAAGTTCAGATAAATTGGACAAGTGGTTTCTAGTAATAATTTTAAATTAGATTTTTACCAAAATGTAACCATTTCATCCCCTTATAACCCTTGATTTTTGACCAAAATTTCAAGTCAATCGGGTAAGTAGCTTTTGAGCTATGGCGCTTATAGACAGACCGAACAGAATTGAGAAAACTTTTTTGGCATCTAGGGACCCTAAAACTTGAGGGTCTCTAAAAACCTGTAAAGGTGATTTTTCTCACGATTACAATACTTCCTTTTTACGAGGAAAGTAAAAACACAAGCTATATCTGTGGTTTATTTAGTTCCAAACAATCTTAAACTTAAACAGGAAAATTTATTATAAAAGGAATATACATATAATTACATTTTTTCAAACGTTTTATAGGTTTAGCTTTTATACATATTTAGACAGAAAATGGTCAGTAGAAGACGTTGGGAGGAAGTACAGCAATTCAGTATGCTGATTAATGAAGAAGGAGACTGCTACAAAAATACAGTAAATTTTTAAAGCATTCATTCCTACCATCACATTCCTAAATATTTGAAGAGCAGTATTTTATCAATTTGGTTTTTTTTTTGTGAAATATATTTTTAGAAAATTTTTACAATCAATACCAAAGGTATGGTATGAGCGGGGATCGAACCCGCACCTCTGGATCACCAATCCATTGCTCTAACCAATTGCACTACCATACTAATGATAAGCAATTCGTTAGAACTTGTACATATTCAAACCTACCAGTATCATAACTATTGTTGATCCTGCCAAATATTCTAACCTTATGGAGCGGCGTCCTGACTGGACGTCAAATATGACATCGCTATTAGGTACCGTTCATATTAGTAAATTTATAATCTTGTCAGATTTAACGTCCACTTAGGAACGCTGTGCCATAAAGTTAGAATATTTGGCAGGATCAACAATGGTTATGATACTAGTGGGTTTGAATATGTACAAGTTCTAAGGAATTGCTTATCAGTGGTATTGCTTGGCGCAATGGACTAGTGATCCAGAGGTGCGGGTTCGATCCCCGCTCATACCACAATTTTTGCTATTGATTATAAATATTTCTAAAAATCCCTAAATATTTTCTAGAATTATTGAAGATAGTCTTAAATGAATTATGTTGTTTGTGATGAACGTTTTAATATGAAAAACGTTACTAACTGATTATGACAATTTGTTAATAGCGGGAAAGGTTATACAGTTCGTAGAAATTTAATTAAATAATTATTAATTATATCCAGTTATCATTAATATTTTTTAACAGTTTTAAAACATTGATATTGTTTTTTATTGGAAACAATAAAATTAAAGGAATTAAAGAAAAATTAGAATTTCTCACTAATATGTGAGTTTATATTACTATCTCGAAGAATGTTTTGATAAAAATATATAAGGTATATAAGGAAATAACATGAGAAATAGACAGTAAATATGTTAAATAACCCTAACAATAACTGTAGTGCTAAAACTCTTTTCAGGTATATTTCAAATTATCTGTTGATGTGCTTCCTAGGGATTCCTCCTACGATAAGGTGTTAGGTTACACTAAGACCATTCAGCTTTCTTTGATAAATGAAATAAATATTAGTTATTATTTTTTATGTGAGAAACTTTTAGGCTTAATCTGATTTTTTGAAACGTAAAGTTGCCTAATATATATTAAAAAAAATCACTTTTACATTTTAGATACTTTACACTATTATGGTTTTTTTCATCAAAAATGAAATAGGTTGAGAGAAATATTTTGGTAGAACTTCTGTTGGTTTTTGCATATTTATAAAATATTATCATATACTTCTATTTTATAATATTAAATGATAATTCTTTAGATTAACAAACAATCTGTCAGATTTACTGAGATTATATGAGAAAATTAACTCTGAAATGAGTTGTTTTCATACAATGTAGGAGTTTTGACAAAACCTTTTCAAAACCGTTGAAACCTCAAAATTAAACTTAGTTTAATTAATAATGCATTATTTAATAAAATATTTTTAATCACATTAATTGTATTTTATGTACAAGGTGGATAATTAGTGCATTCAAATCTAATAACTTCCTTGTATTAAGATTTAGAACATATTGTTAAATATAATAGATGTAGGGGCACCAGAATGTGCTAATTTTAAAAATGTCGGTATTCTGTATCGGTACAAAGAGAAAACGATCTCATATGGGGACGAATGAATTTCATGTTCCTACATTAACTTTTTCAAAACAGTCAGATGAAGTCAGATATCCATCTTAGGTAAAACCGGTAGCTCAAGCATTTTTGGGGGGGGCTCATAATTTTTGATGACCAAACAAAAAGGTCCTCACATGCGTATATAAATGATAAAATAATACATAATAATCTATTATGGGTTTCCTTAATATGCATATATGTTTTGTCTTGGGGAACGGGCTGCAGCCCCATAGCCCGCCCCTGAAGAAACCATTTTGCAAAAGTCAATAATCAATATGATTTCTGACTTATAAAGAGGGATCCAAAGTACCTAACTACAGGACAATGTAGGTAAGAAAATTTAAAAGTCGTGTAGGTATCACAAGTCAACTAAATAACTCTCAATAAAAGACAAATCTGATAAAAATCCATGTTTCAAAATTTACAGACTTTTAAAGTTAGGTCTCATTTCATGCATCATAAATTATATACCAAGTGTATGAATTGTATTGCGAACATTTAATGTGTAAAGTTTTTTATAACCCCCAAGAAAAATCTTCTAAATTTTTTACACTCAGTGAAATAAACTAAGTTTAATTTAAAATTTATTTTTGTAATAAAATCCAAAATGGCACTTATCATATTTAAACAACTTAATATTAATATTTATATTCACCTGATATTCTATGTCCCACTTCCGATAAATAACTAAACTTCGCAAAAGTTTATCAGGTCTATGAACCGAATGTGAGAAACCGGTGTTTATTCCGGAAGGAGTTTCGTATCACTGGATGATGGCTTTTGCCAACTTCGCTTCTTGCGTTTCTGGCGCAATATTCTTTAGCTAGGGAGCATTTTCGAACCATTACAGATGAATATTTGAATCTCCAGTCGATTGTTTATGTCTTTATTTGATATGTATACTCATTCATTTTTGTTTTTTTGTCTACATGAACTTCTAAAGGGCTCTAGGTATATAAAATTGATATAACAAAAACTTTTAAAACAACTTGATTTCAAGTAAAAAACAAATGTTGATTCCGTAGGAATAAACGGCCTCTTATTTGAGGGTTGTTATCAGTTTTCTCGATTTGCCTAGTATATTTAGAATGAGCAAGAATACACCCATTTTATATAAATTAGAGGCCAAAGATATTTCATGTGTAAATATAGTTGGAACACCTAGTGTGTATTTGTGTGAGATTAGGTCAAACGCCTATATTATATTTATTTTTTTTTAATATTACAAGCTATTGAAATAATTAATTTTTTCTTCAGTGCTGTATAAATTACATAATTTTCAGAATTATTCAGTTTTTTTTACAATTACACTAACTAAAATGTATACACAATTTTGAATAAATTTCCAGAATTATATAAATTATAAAATAGGGTTGATTTTGTTTGCTAAATTGTTGAGGTTATTTGACAAGAAATAAACAAATTAAAACCAAATGTGTTTCAATCAAATAATGAAAGATATATGTTAGATATGTCAAATGTATATAATAAATGGAGCTATGTTCATAAATTTAAAAAAAACTGAATCAAATAATGAAAGATATATATATTTTAGTCTTTTCTAAAAACAGCCTTATATTATGGTAAGTTCAGTGTGTAACATTTTTGTTTCGTTAAAATTACACGTGTGTTTGGAGTCATTTAGTTAATTTTTATTATTGATTGATGTATTTTGTATCACAAAACATTACGTTGTGCGATTTTTAAATTTTCTGTTTCAAAAACTTTAATAAACGTTAAATTCCCTATATTCAAAATTAGAATATAGGGAATTAAACAAAAAAGGCAAGTTATTAATAGCATTTATATGATTTCTTTCATAATTAGTGTTGTTTAGAATATAATTATTTTTATTGTTGTATAAAATGTTAATCGTGTCATCTAGTAAAATTTGCTTCATAAATATTTCTTTTTCAATTTACTATAATATTTTGCCCTATATACTGTAAGAAATTTTGAACATAACCCTTTTTGTAATATGGATTATACATATCCAACTTATAACTTATATTTTTCACTGTTTGATGGAAAAACAATTGATTTTAAATTGTGTTTTTCTTAGCAAATATTGTCAAAATTTTAGTAGACTAAATCAACTTTACTTTATCATTCATATAATTCTGGATATTTATTTAAAGTTATCTAAACATTTTAATTAGTGTAAGCATATTTTAATTATATATATATATATATATATATATATATATATATATATATTAATAAAGCAACACACAGGCATACCCCTAGATGAATTTTTAGAAGCTGTCACCAAACTCATTTTAAACTCTACATATTTCTTATTTAACGATAAGTATTATAAGCAAATCGAGGGTTGCGCAATGGGAGCGTCTATATCGAGTGTATTAGCTCAACTTGTACTTGAAGATCTCGAGAAAACAGTCATTAATAACTTGAACTTTGACTTACCGTAGACGATTGTTTGCTATCTATACCTAAAGAAAAATCTGAGTACATTTTAGATAAGTTCAACAAATATCATAACAAATTAAAATTTACCATCGAGTTTGAGAAAGAAAATCAAATAAACTTCTTAGATCTGACCCTTTACCGGGTAAAAGATAAAATAAGAACAGCTTGGTACACTAACAATACCTGGTCTGGAAGGTATCTTAATTTTAACTCTGAACATTCTATTTCCAAAAAAAAATCAGTTATCACCAGTTTGGCAGATAGAGCCGTAAATTTATCTGACCCTGAATTCCCAAAAGAAGCAATTAACAAAGCAAAACAAGCATTAATCTCAAACTCATACCCAAACCACCTTATAGATTTAAAAAAATTATACACTGTACAACAACCTTAAACAAATACACCATAATAATAATAATCAAAACCAAAATACGTAACCTATGCTTGTTCCTGGTTTGTCTGAAGAAATAAAAAATGTATTTACGGGCGAAAACATAAAGGTAAGTCTGAAGGTTTTAACTTACTTGTAAATGTGGGACATGTAATAAACAAACCCGGTAGGTTCCAAAATACACCAATTTATTATACCGTCCTTGTATATAAAATAAAAACCAACCAAAGTATTTAAAGGGAAAAAAATCACTGCCACATAAAACAAGGTCCTATTATTCTAGTATTGTTAGTTATTGAAGTAAATGTCCAGTCTGATCGGTGTAGTTTTAATTTGTTTTTTAATGAAATTGTGTCCGTATATGTTTGAAACTATGTGAGTGACTGTTCTTCCAAATTTCCCACTGTAAGTTTGTATTTTAGTATTTTATTTTAAAACCCGTTTTAATCTTTCTAATATTTTAGAATTTGATAAAGGCTCACGTTATAGCCGAAATGCTATTAAAATGAGACGTGAAAATAGTTGTTTAATTTTTAATTGGAGGATCATATCCCAAGAAACAAATACTAACTATATATATATATATATATATATATATATATATATATATATATATATATATATATATATATATATATATATATATATATATATATATATATATATATATATATATATATATATATATATATATATATATTTATATTTATATACAGTGTGACCAGTAAAGTCCGCATCATGTTATTTATTGACTTGAGTAAAATTTGAGTAGGAAGAAAGTTTTTGCTTGAATAATAATGCAAAATGACAACAAAAAAGTTAATCACGTGATTTATCTTACCTGTCAAATATGATATTCTTTTAAATGGCAAAAGATTAACTTTTTTCTTAAAATTTTCAAAAATATTTAAGTAAAAAATTTGTTTCTTTTTTGATTTTGTAGCTATGTACGAAATATAAGCGCTACCGGTTGATTTCAAATGTTCCTTATTTTTTTTATCTTAACATTTTATTGATGAAAACATAAATGGGCCAAAAAAAAACGGCTAATCATGGGCGCCCGGAGGGGGACTCTTGCTCCCTCTGGAAAATGCAAATATTGTATATATATATATATGCTGGTAAAAAATTGATTTTGCAATCTTCCCACATGTCCCTGGACAAAATCTTCTTCCGGCCATTTTTGCGGTTACATTTATATACGAAATGGATTCTAGAAAACCTATTTTTTTTTAGTCATCTGTTATTTTTGAACATTGTTTGCCCTCCCTCGAAATTGTTTTGCAGGCACTCATGCGTCCATTCGGTATATGAATGATATGAAATCAAAAAAAGAACATAATTTTCCTCTATTTCTCATGTTTTCTCATTTTTTGAAATAAGAATGTCTAATTTGAGATGTAAGAAAAATCACGTGACTAACTACTTTATTGTCGTTTTGCATTATGTCTCAAGGAAACCCTTTCTGCAAACTCAAATTTCACTAAGGTCCTTTATTAAAAAATTTCCTATATGAAGCGAACTCCGCATCATGTGGGCCTTTTTTTTAATAATTCACCTAACTAAAATTTGAATTTGCAGAAAGCATTTGATTGAAAAATAAAGAAAAATGACAATAAAATAGTCACGTGATTTAGCTTACAGCTCAAATTTAACATTTTTTTTTTCGAAAAAACTACCTTTTTCTCAACGTTTTGAAAAATAGTAGACCAAAATTATGTTTCTTTTTTGATTTCATATCCATATACCGAATTTCAACTCTATCGGGTGACTTGAAATTTTTATAATTTTTTTAACTTAATGCATTTTTATCTAGTTAAACAAATTTATACAAACCTGAATTAAACTATCACTGTACTATATAATAGAATCGTTCTATAAAGAATTTATTCAATTATTTTCATAAGCTTCTTTAAAATTTAGTCATTATTTGGTTATTTCAATGATTTAATAGAAATATTAGGAAGGACGATATAAAATAGAAAAAATCGATAAAATTCCTTTACCCGGAACTTCCCTTGTTATGATTCTTTCTTTTTATTAGAAATAGGGAGTGTGACCTAATTTATTCAGTATATAGTCATTTAGTAACACATATAAACTGTCTTTTAAACATTGTTATTGGGCACCATTTTGTTCCATCATATTGAATCTCTACCAATATTTTTACCAGCTTCTCTCTCCCTACGCCACACCTGATTTTTGGACATAATTTAAAATAAATTCAATAAATAGTTTTCACATTGACATACAGCGCCATTTTGTTATGTCATGTTGAATTTGTATAACTATTATTATTAAGATTTTTTTACTTTTGGCCGCCATTTTATTTCACCTTTTTAAATTTGTACCACAACTTTACCAATTTATCTTTATATCACACTTAATGCTTGCACAAAAATTGAAATCAATTTAAAAACTAGTTTTTCATGCTGGTTTTTTAAATATTTTATGTCACCATTTTGTTTTGCTATCTTGGATTCATACCAAAATGTTACCAGTTCAATCCTATGTAATACTTTATTTGTATGCATAATTTTAGGTAAATTGGATAACTAGATTGTTTAGTAATAATTTTTACCAAATGTTTTTGACTATAATTTAAAGTCAATCTGGTGAGTAGTTTTTAAGCTATGCCGCGAACTGACAGAGTCAGAAGATGGATCGACAGACAGACCAACAGACGGACCGACAGATGGACCGAAGGGGTTGATGAAAAAATATTTTTTGTATGTGAAGATATGTAAAACTTGAGAGGGTGACTTTTTCAAAATTTTTGCCCGCCATTTTGTTCTGCCTTCTAGAATGACTATACTACAGTATTACTAGTGATTCTTATACCACAATTAGTTATGACACACAATTTCAAATTGATCCATTAAGTTGTTTTTTCAGGCAGAATTTTTAAATATTTTATCAAGCCGCCATTTTGTTCTACCGTCTTGTATTCGCACCAACATTTTTCCAGCCAATTCCAACATAATACTTCATTTTTGTGCAAAATTTAAGATACATTGGATAAGTAGTTTTTTAATATTAATTTTAACATTTCACTAGGCCGCAATTTTGTTTCGCCATATTGAATTTTTATCAAAAGGTTACCAGGTCATCGCTATATAACACTTAATTTTTGACCGAAATTTGAACTCAATCGGACAAGTAGTTTTTTAGCTATGCCTCGAACAGACGGACAGACAGACTGACGGAATTGAGAAAACATGTTTTGCCGCATCTAAGAACCCTGAAACATGAAGATATGAAAAAATCGAAGAGGGTGATTTTTTCACGATTACAATACTTCCTTTTTACGAGGGAAGTGAAAAGGGTTTTCTCAGTTTTGTTTTTATTAAAAAGTAATTAGGTATGTAGTAACGTATTGAATAACTCAATTTAAAAATACATAGCTGTGAAATCGAAAAATAAATTTAAAAAACGCCAAATTTGACAGATAAAATAAATCACGTTTTATGAAATTATTTTTTAAGCAAAAACTTTCTGCCTAATAACTCAATAAAAAAAATCCTAACTGATGACTTTACTTGGTCACTATATTTTATATATATATATATATATATATATATATATATATATGAATAGGGGAAGGGAGGAGGGAACCGAAGAAAAAGTAATCGCTTTTGTGTAAGGGTAACAACAACCAAGTATTATCAATGGTTACTAAAAAAATGATCACGCCTTTTGTATTACAGTAATGTTTTTAGTAATTTTGGTATAGTGGCTCCGCGTGTGGAGCACCTCTTGCACGTACTTTCCTCCAACTCTAATTGTTGTGTCTCATAATTTGGCAACTATTGCGCGCTTGTTTTAACTCAACTAAAATGTAACCAACTGCTCAAAATGTTGAAAAAAAGGAGTCGAATCCCTCCTCTGTCTCCTCTTAGTGAAACCTCTAATGATACTAACTAAATATATATGCATCTTGCCATAAATTCATACATCTGTGCTCCAGTTTTATATTTTACTTTATTATTACTTATTTATTTTATACTTTTTAGTCTTGGGAGCTAAAAAATCTTAATTTGCATTCGTAAATAACCCCAGATAGCGATTTTTATTACCAATTACAATACTTGGCCGCCATGTTGGAGCAGCATACGAATACACGTTTAATAAATTAAGTGGAAGTGGGTGAAAAATCCATTACAAGATTTGAACCAGATAAATAAGTGTTAATAGTGGTAAAAAATGGCAATACTTTATTGATATTTTTCATATTGATTTTAAATATTTAAGAATTTAAAAATATATATTTAAGAACATTTGTCGATCAATCTAAATACTCTAATAATCTTCTCTTCTAGTCTAAGTCCTAAGTTTTCTACAGTCATGTTAACTGACATTTAAACTCTTAATATGCACTATTTCAGAATCTTACTCCTTCAAGATATTAACTCGTCTTGGCCTTTATTTAGCCCAACTCGGGCGACACAGGATTTCGAAGAATGTTTATTGCTTGATATAATCTAATCCGCCTATAAAACGTTAAATAAAGTGAATATTTTCGGACTGACATTTAATTTTATAAAGACTATTTCACTAGAGTTATTAATACCGGCAAAATTCTATTACAACGAGCTGTTATAATAGACCAATCACTGACAAGAATGTGTATGTCATATTTAATTTTCAAGTGGAAAAATTACCTGACAAAACTGTCAGCAGTTTTTTTCGGAAAAAATTTTGGAAAAATATCATTCAAGTTTGACAAGGTAAGTTAAAACGGGTATGTAATATATTACGTTTCTTTAGTTTAATAATTATTATTCTTCTTACCGTCTTAAATAAAAATATTGTTTTACTAAATATTATTTATTGAACTCAGAAAATAATCTTACCAAATATCCCTCGTGCATCTAATTTTTCCAGTGGAAAAATTGTGATACTTGTTTCTAAGAAATTGTTGAACAAATAGCATTTGCGCAAGTAGAAAAATCTTCGATTTTGACTCGGCTCTTTAAAACCACTAACGCTCATGCTATATGTTAAACAAATTACTTAGAAAAACGTTTTTCTGAATTTTTCATCCCCCCAACAAAATGTTGTTGAATTAGGCCGATTAGGTGTTCTTTAGTTATTTCCATATTCTATGAAAAAATATTTTGGTATAAATATTATGGTGTTTATTGTTGATTTTTCTCGTGAAATAGTCATGTCAAATAACAAGCGAGGGAAAATTTTGTATAGCAAAATGATTCTCTTGATTATATTTATTCATCCAAATTGCAAGCAAACAAAATTTACTCTTATAATATTATACAGTAGACCTAACTATATCTGTAAACGTTGTTATTTTGCGTTTTAGGAAAAAAATGTATTTCTTCAAAAAAAGTTTTGCTTGCCTTGAAACTTTAAACGATAATATTGGAATTTGACTTAGTTATGCAGGTTCTCCAATAATTATAAAAGTCTAAAATGAACCCAAGAGTATATTTTTATAGTTATTGAAATATTTTTTAAGAAGGGTTTTGCTTGTCTTAACACTGTGAAAAGTATTGTTGGATTGTAAATTAGTTATACACGTTGTCCAAAAATTAGAAAAATCTAAAATTACTCCGAGAGTATAATACCCTTATTTTTATAGTTATTGACACAGTTTATAAAAATAGGTATTTTGAAAGTTCTAATACCGAGTCTAGATGAATTTAGATCGACTTGAAATAAACAAAAGGTATTTAAAACCTCTAATCCTTTCCAAATAACCTTTTTTTTAAATATTTCAATAACTATAGAAATAAGGGTACTTTACTACTGGAGTCATTTTAGATTCTTATAATTTTTGGAGAACCTGTACAACTTAGTCAAATTCCAGCATCTTCGAAGTCTCAAGGCAAGCAAAACTTTTTATGAAGAATGAATGTTTCTCCGAAAATGCAAATTAATAACGTTTACAGGTATAGTTACGTCAATCCGAGGACCCACTGTAATACCTATGATAAAAGTCATCTAATAAAATCTGATATTTTTAGTATAATAATTATCCCTTATAAAATTTCTTAATTTCTTTGAATAAATAAAATTTTCTTGAAAAAAACGACATTCAGGTAAGGTTACCTGTTCATTCATACTAATTTAGTACGGTTTTGGGCTTATTTTTGTTTTATTTTTATTTTACGTATATCGCACTACTAATATCGCGTTTCGTACAGTTTTATTCTGGGTTTGCATGCTCGCCATGAGATAACAATATTTTTTCGTTACTGTTTTCCAAAGCGGTATCCCTAATGTACCTACAATATCACATTTATATTATATTTATATTATACCATATTGCCAATTCCATTAACAATTCATAACAGCGCCTAATTAGTACTTCTCGGAATCTCATCAAGACTTCGAGCCTTTGGGATATGAATAGCGAAGGTGCATGCAAGAAGAAAGAGCAATAAAAATGTCCAAAACGAGAAAATATCTTTAAAGAGACTTGACGTGATTGTACAGGAGATATGAAAAAAAATTGGTATTAAAATGGGAAAAGCGCTAAAATTCAATTAAATAAAACAAAATAAATAGGAAACCTCAATGACACCACAATTGGGTTTCGCGAGGGAAACAAGGTAGTACTACATAGTTTTATTATTTACTATATGAGAAAAAAGACTATGTCAATTTCACAGAATAAGAAAACCGAGAGATTTGGTAATCCAAGAATCATCAATTTTTTTAATCAAGCATATATTTTAGGCACTAGACAATATCAGTAACGGAATAAAAATCAGAAACAGTCCGATAAATAATATATAGTATGCTAACGGACTGTGATCATCGCGGAGAGACTCCTTTGGAACTAGTCAACATTGTTACGGTTGTTATTCACTATAGTGTTCTTACTGTTGTTCACACATAATTTTTATAGTCTTCGAGAGTTATCCGAACTAGTATTAAAATGTTGAAAATATTAGTAATTTTTGTTCTTGGCACAAACCATTTTTTGTGTCAATAAGACGCATATGACGATAGTAGGGGATAATAGGGGGGTGAATCTGAAATATCATGACTTCTATGGTTTTTAAGGTTTTTTGGGGCACGAAAAAAAGTGTAGGGTGATGCCGGGGTGGTCCTACAGCGAGCACCTGGAGCAACAAATTTTAAATAACGCAATAACACCATTTTGATTTTTTTTCTGTGAGAGATATTCTGCGTTAACTTTGATAACTCTAATATATTGCTTTGAAATTTGTTGCAGGAAGTTTTATTAACCAAAAAAAGTAATTGGAGCATATACTGTGGACAATGTCCCAAGGGGGGAATTCTTTTTCTTTTTTGTAAGGTTATTTTGGTAGGTAATTATAAATCCTAATGAATATTGATAACAATAAATGGCATTATTCTGAACAAAAAAAAAACATTTTTTTTGCATCAGTGTAGTGTGGTTGTGGAGAGCGAAGTTTTCAAAGTTTTTATCGACCTGTTTACCTTCACAAATCGTTTTATTTTTTTATATTTTCCTGAATCACTAAAATATGTTCGATGCTTATATATATTATAGACAGCGCTTTTTGTATGACAATAGTTACGGTGATTCTAGCAAAATTTTATGCGCAATGCAGCGCAGTGCTTGTTTATTTTCTTAAGAACGTCCAACATTTCAACCTAGGTTTAGGCCTTTTAACCTTTACATTAAAACGTTCTATAAATAAAACTTAACATGGTGATATTCAACGTTTCATAACTAAAATAAAACCGAGTTTAAAGATTGAAAATTAAAAAAAATTTGAATCTTGAAAATTTGTTTTTATAAAGTCGGCTTTTTTCACATCAATCAGGAGTAATAAACAATACCAGAAAGTTATAGACCGTCTGAAAGGTTGGTAAAATTTTATTTACTTTTTATTGCAGTATAACATTGCTCTTTATGTTGATATTTTGGTGTTACTAACAGTGTATTTCCAAAAAAAAAATTACTTGTTTGAGATTTTGAGACAAAGAGTTTTTTGATAAAAACAATTTGTATGCAACTATGCATCTCTGATCGTTATCTACTCTTCAAATAAATAGATTATTAATATTAAAAATAGCCTTAAACAGAATGGTTATATAGAAAAGTTGATAACCGACACAATTATGAAATGTCAAAATAAAAGACACAACAGTCAACTGGTTGGCTCATAACTATTTCATAGCGATAAACTACAATATCAGAACAGCCTTGTGTCAGGAAACACTTTAAGAAGCTTACTAACTGAAACGAAACCCGATAATATAAAATATCAAATCATACATCATAGAACATTAGAAGCCTATAGAGAAGGGGTAAACATCAAAATCGAGCATCGCTGAACATTCCTGAACAGCGAAAATAGAATCCAATGGTCGGAAGCTAAAATTCTTCATCTAATATTTAAAGTTATTTAATCGATGGCGTTCGATAACTTAGCCTTGCCATGGAAGGTTATCCCCTCTCTTAAAATAGTAGCCTAGAGGACATATTAAGTATAAAGAATCCTTATTTAGGATCAGTGTTGAGATGTTTATTCTATACTGAAAATAACGAATTAAAATTACCAATTCAAAAATTGCACAGCGAATTTAGCAAATTCAGAAGATTATTCAAAGGCAGTGTCATTGTGTGTTGACTATTTAAAAAATGATTTGATAGAACTTGTACGTGAGTTGGGGAAGTTAGGCTTTACTAAGCCATAAGTCTTAGAAGCTGTAAGGGTCTTGACATATCTCAAGATTTAATATATTGTGAAATTTTGATACAAAATCTAGAGAACGAAATATTAATAATAAGAATTTGTTATCTTAGAAGCTTCCTCAAGATATTTAGCATTTGCTGATGATAATAATGAAAAACAAAATTTAATGAAAAGGCGTGTATATTTAAAACATGCTGAACTTTGTAAAAAATAGCAAAAGCAAACCTTTTTAGAAAACAAAAATGGGAAATATTTATATTCGTTATATTGAGAGATTAGGAATATAATATTAATTTAATGTTATAATAGGTTAGAATTTAGTGTATAGTTAATAAATGCAGTACTGTAAATTTTATATAAAACAATAGCACATATATTTAATATTATCTTTTATTCATTCATGAAAAAATATCAAAGTAGTATAATACTTTTGAAATATCACACATACATGATGATTAGAGTTATAAAAACATCATGGTTTAGGTGACATTAAACGTGCTTGTTCATCTAACTATACAGTACTTTCTTATACAGTCAGCTTTTTCCTCTCCCTTACATAAACATATCCTCAGTGAATTACAATGACAATTTTTCATTGACCAAATAAGTTGCTTGCGTCGTTCAGGTAAAAGACAGTTTAAAGAAAAGGATTGTTTAGAAATACATTTGCTTATTCTGTCTCTCTCCATCATAAGCTGCAAATTCTTTGGATATACACTTAACTTTTCCGTCCTTAAAGTTTTGAATATCTAATAATAACCTTATATTTTCAGTTTGTAATATGTATAAAATGTTATTTTTCATATAGAAATACATTTCTTGAAAATAAATGTTTTTTTGCTTGCTGAGTTTGCTTAATTTTTTTATAAAAGTTTTTGTCTCCCTACTCTAAGTGACATCATAAGCTAGTCACGTTTTATTGCCAAACGTAGTAACAACTAACCATTTTCTTATTTGTACACTGAAAGAAAAAACTAGATAATACTTAATATATATTTGTTTGAGTAGTATTTCATAACGAATAAGCTGCCAAATTAATAACAACAATAGATTATTGTTTATAAGAATATATTTTTTTTAATGTTGAGCGGTAATAACGTTTTTGTTTGGGCAATATTTTGTTATGTTGAATAAGAAACAATAAAGCATAGTATATGTAATATTAAAAGCATTTATTTTGTAACAGTAAATATATGTTTGTTTTTCTGTAATGTGATTTGTTTATAGTTAATATGCTGATTTTTATCAAATAAGAAACATACAGTTATATTTAGAGTTCTGGATATTAACATCTATAAGAGTTTGGGGACTATTCATAACATTTAATAATAATAAATATAACTATAATAACAGTTTACGTAAGAATAAAACATATTCATCGGGCACGGGGTAGTATTATTTCTCTGCGAACTCGATTTCGGCCATTCCTGGTCCTTTCGACAAACATTAAATTTCTCTGTGAGCCAAACGCCATTACAGAGAGATCTTTACCGATCCTTTCATGTGAAAACATCGCGTCGAATCTCGTGATCGTTGGTGTCGCAGTAGGCACAGTGCATGGTGTCGTGTATACTGTGTGTATCGTGCGTGTACCTAACCTTAATCTAGAAGAACTAGTATCTCAGGAACAAATAAAATTGAAATATTGAGGACACAACAGACAACGGAATAACCTGTTGAAGAAATGATGAGTGACCTAATAGAATTGGAAGATTTTTTGGAAAGCTGCAATAGTGAAGACTTATTGATAGAACGATTTCAAAGTAAGTACTTAAATAATAATTTTCACTATTCCACGAGAATTTATAATGTCTTAAGAACAAAAACGTTTTTTGGGGCCCCCGTAAATTGTGTGTGTCATTGTCATGTATATATATATATATATATATATATATATATATATATATATATATATATATATATATATAAATCTTTATTAACTGTAACCAAATTCTGATTTAAGGTTATTGCATACGATACAAAAGTTAATATAATTTCAGTTTCTATTATAAA
Source organism: Kuschelorhynchus macadamiae (assembly GCA_030620095.1). Classification (NCBI taxonomy): domain Eukaryota; kingdom Metazoa; phylum Arthropoda; class Insecta; order Coleoptera; family Curculionidae; genus Kuschelorhynchus; species Kuschelorhynchus macadamiae. Next base: position 233,842 of record JAUTXW010001551.1, read on the forward strand.
AATTAAGTACACACAAAATTTCAAGTCAATATAAATACCAATATATAAAATCCCTAAAATGTCTGTCTGTCTGTCCGCGTTTTTTAGGGTACTTTCCGATATCCCAGAAACTAGAAATTTGGTAAAGACATTCTTCGGCACCTAACGATGACGTGTAACCAAAAGAAAACGAAAAACACGGCGGATTACATTTGTTGGTTTAATTTAAAAAGGTCAAAATGGTGAATGCCCAGTAATCGCCTAGCGAATACAGACATTAGTATTTAATAAATGATTTACCATATTTTTTTTAGATAACGGAATCACCAATATAAGCATATTGTCGGATATTGCATTCAGCCATCACGATGATTTTAAAGAACTTGTCCCTAACATGGGGACTAGGGCCAAAATTAAAAGGCTATTGCAAGAGGGAAATTATATATAAATGTAGAAACCTTAAAAGATCGTGTAAAATTCTTATTCTGAATAACGTCCAATTTGTATACTGGCTTTTTATAATAACTTTCTCTACAAACGTTTTTAAACATTATGATGTCTAAAATAGATACTATTTCCTTACAGAAGCTTAAACTATCAGCAGACCAGTACTGAGAGCGAGACAAATTCAGCAAAAAAACGAGCATCAGAGATTTTCATGGAACAAGGCTCTGATACTGATACGCTGACGTCGCTCACTACTTCAGAATTTTCTGAAAATATAAGCAGGTACAGTCATAATTTTTATATTAAAAAAAAACAAAAATTTAGAGTCCAAAAGCTATATAATTAATACAATTTTTCCAAAATTTATTTAAAATAGATAATTCATTTTGTATAGAGCTTTTCATGTTTGCTTTTCTCTATACAAATAAAAAAAATAATTTGCATGTTTCTAGTTTAGTGAATGTGGAGCCACCAAATAAATATATTATATTGGAAACCATACAGCAAGTGCCTCAAGAGCCTGATGTGGGAAGTTACAAAATAGACCAGGAATTGAATATCCATTTATCACAATTATTAGAAGAAACTGTAGTAGGAAGGGCCATCAAATGTATTTACCAAATGAACAAGGAACTTGATTCACGCTGTCAATCACATTTGGTTGATATTATTGTTCAACATTTTGTGAATCGTGTTCCATTTAGGTAAGAATAAGGGTATGAGCAAATAAATTGCAATAGTTACATTATAACAACGATATAATATGATTATTAATCTCCAACTCTATCTAAGTTATTAACAGAAACGTCATGGAAACTGATTTTTAATTATTTTAGAAGGTTGCATAACTCCGATTTTAATGTGTTGGCCAAAGAAATTGTTAAGGTTTTTCCAAATGAGGTAACAGAAGTTTACTACACATCTCCTATAAATAAGAAGAGTTCCAGAACCAATAAGTGCATAATTGCCCGTGGGAAACTAGTGGACAAATATCGAAACAAGCTAAGCTTTTTAAGGAAAGCTAAATGTTTACCTGAAGCATTGGTAGAAGACACGACGGTTACTGATGACTCTATTTTTGAAAATGAAGGTAATTTATCCATGTAGCATTTATAGTATAATAGCTTTGTTCTAGCAAGCAATCGACAACAGTTTCAAATTGGTTGTCAGCTTAGTTTTCTAAGCAGTAGACTGACTGAATGTGTTGGAAGGGTCGATACTTAAACCCAATTTGCAACCGTTGTGGATTGATTGCTAGAACAAAGCTAATATTATGTATAGCTATATAAATGAACAAAATATTATGTACAGGGTGGTCGTTTACATTGGGCCACCTCTAATCTCAGAAGCGGTCGGTTTTATGGAAAATCTTTAAATAAAAAAATGTTCTGGATTCACCTAAGCTCTTGAAATATAATATTTTTGTATAAACATGGTGTTCCAAATTTCGTGAACCAGTATCAACTTACTTTTTTTTAAATGGAACACCCTCTATGTAATTTTAATTTTGGATTCTACGAAAAATTGTAGTCTAGTGTAGCATGGCATGTTCTATATCTAAATTTAGATGTTTTCGAAATAATGACTTTTGAAATTTGACATTTTGGACACTTACCTAGCTGTAAAGTTCTAAAAATCGGGGTCAAAAATTTCGAACTTATGTGATGCGATATTGATAATTCAAAAGCATGACAAATAATTGCAAGTCGTTTTCCTCCAATTCAAACCGTTTAGAATTTTCAGCCAGTTGAAGTCTTTAAAATGTCAAATTTCAAACGACATTATTTCGAAAACAATTGAATTTTTATATAGGATATGTTGTATACAATCCAATAATTCGATAATAAACAGAGTTTTTCGAAAATTAAAACACCGTCTTTATATAAAAATATTTTAATAAACTTTTATATTTAAAGTTTTTTTCTAAAACCCACCCCTTCTGAGATTAGGGGTTGCCCAAGATAAACGATGCCTTCTGTAGATACGTCGCATGTATAAAGCACTAGTCATATTATTACGTCTTTGTAAATCTGAATTCCTGTAGCTAAAAACGTTTTTTTTTTCTGTGCCAGATTTATTGCTACCATATTTATACTGTCATTTATTGACAATAATGCAAAATCATTTTTTTCAAGGTATCCCATTTTTCTATACTCATGACATTTCCTATTTTTTAAGGTTTTCATGGACAAGATGATTTAACTTGGTTAAAAAATAATCAAGATCCATGGACAACCGTTACTGAAAAGTGGCAAAACACATTTACTTATAGACAAGTCTTTTTGAAAACTGACGTAACCTTAGCAGAAATAGTTGCGGAATTTCCCATAATTCAGAATGCTCTTGGTCATACACTTATCGACTTGGATTTTCAAAAACGATACCCTGAAAGCCATGGAAAAATATTTAATATTTTCGAAATCGTTTTTCGCAAGCTTCTAGAAATAAGAAAAAAGCATTTGTCACCGGCAGATAATTTGATTTTGGACATTATTGAGACGTCAGGCGCAAACACAGGTAATTAGTAAAAAGTTAATTGGGCGTTTTTCTCGGTAGTTAACTGGTTTTTTAAAGGAATATGTAATTAATATTATTTGGCTACAATATAAAAATATTTAGATAAGCCTAATATAAAAAAAAAATATTTTGTTAGTCCTTAAAAAAGATTTTTTTCACTGCGCCTGTGTTCTTATATTTTTATGCATAACTTAATAAATACAATTTTTAGATTCACGCCATTTCCTAATGCTAAATTTAATAGTCTCCCTGCTACCGTCGAAATCGCAGAATAAGAAGTGCAAGTCAAACTGGCATCCCACTATTACTGAGTCAAAGGAGGGATTGATTGTCCAAATTAAAGTGAGTATTTTTATAACAATGCATTTCATTCTGCAACACCTTAATTTAACTTTGCAATTTAGTGTTTGCCCAATAATACGGGTAACAACCTGATACATATTTGTGCAAGTACTATTAAAATGTGCCTGTTCTTAAAAATAATACCTTAACCAAATAAAATATTATGGTTTAAAGAGTTTAAAAAAACAAAATGTCAACAAAAAGCAGGGCTATACAATCGCCAGTTACCTAGACCATTTATTTACAATCAGCGCTCACTACAGAGTGTTTAAACACTTTGTATTAAAACCGTCCACTTATTTAACATTGGGAGTATTGTTTCAATATTTCTCGACACTCTGTAGAGCAACCCGATTACAAATAATTGTTTCTGTTGATTGGCGGTGGTAGCCCTGTTTGTCATCGACATTTTGTTTGTTCATTATTGCATACATTTTATCTTGTTTTTACGGTCTTCTATAAGTTAAGTAAAAAGATCTGGAAGGCACATGATAATTTTAACGATAAAACATTTGTTTTTAGACCCAGACCGACCTAGAAAATATTATAGAAAGAAGAAGAGAATTAATGAAAAAGTATGATTTGCCCATGTTACCATTTGTGATTGTAGAAGCCCCGACATATGTGGAAATTAAAAACATTTACGTGAGTTTTAACAACATTTTATACAAGCTTGTTTCCATTTTAAAAGCAGTAGATGTTTGCCTTGAGCTCATTCATGTACTGAATTTAGTATATCCCTTTGAAAGCGAGCATATTTGGATGTTTATTCAGCTCTCTATGTATGATCTTAGAACCACATATGACAACATACCCAATATCTTAGATATTGTTAATAAATTAAAACTAAATAAATAGACGCAATTCTTTTTTTTTTCATCTTAAAAGGTGTAGCACTGTTTGTGTTTTTGTCTATATTCTATTTAAGTCATGAATAACATTGATTTTAACTACAATAAAACCATTTTTCGGTTATATTTCCCTAATCGTATGTTTTTCTATTCTATTTTCCAAATTCTGCACATGCCTATTTGAAAATGAAATGCAAAATCTGTTTAAATACGTTTCAAAATGTCAAATTGTTTCTAATTCACACCAAAGTTAGTCATCGGTTTTTGCAGTCTTTTGAATGTGGCTATACATCATGCCTAAAGACTTTTAGCAATATGTCGGCTCTCAAAAAACATTTATCAAATTATCATATCAGAAACCCTACATTTAAACAAAATGTAGAATCAGATAAACAGGTTATAAAATTACAAGATAAAGCATATCCTACAGAAGAAATTAGGTCAAAAAATTATAATAATGAAGAGGATAATATACATTTTGAAATACCAACATGTATAAATAAAAGCGATATAATTAAAGATTCCGAAGCTCACTGCTTAAAATTTGTTTCTAAACTGTATAAGAACGATACAGTAAATAGATCCGTCGTTCAAGAGATAATAACTAACACTTCAGAACTAATTAACAGTCTTTTTTCCAGTATAAATGCAAAGTTATGTTCTGACGAACTATGTAATTCTAAACATGCTGATTTAAGTTCTTTTCTAGCAGAAGATTTGTTTGAATCATGCAACTCAGAGTACAAGCGGCTAAAAATCTTAGAAAACTCCAAATATTTTATAAAACCGTGTAGTTTCTTTATTGGTAATATGTTAGCTAAAAAAACCGATATGAATAAAACAGTTGCTGAAAATAAACCTTGTGAAGAGCAGATCGTTTCCATAAGAAAAATTCTTCAGAAGTTTTTAAACATACCGAATGTTTTAGACGTTATGCTAAACCATATCGCAGAGGAAGAAAGTCAGACAAACGTTTTATCCAGTCTTTTTAATACTGAGTGGTGGAAGGCAACAAAAAACAAATACAGTCCAAAGTTAATTTTACCACTATGGGTTTATTTCGACGATTTTGAAACTGGCAATCCACTTGGTACACAAGCTGGTGTGCATAAATTGGGAGGTGTATATTTTTCATTTCCATGTATACCACCAAAATATTCATCTAGATTAGAAAACATTTTTTTGTGGGGGCTTTTTTATTCATCCGACAGAGCAATGTTTTCTAATAAAAATTTTTTCCAGGTATTTATAAATGAATTACTCTTTTTAGAATCTGAGGGAATTTTAGTGAATCAAAAAAGAATATTTTTCGTTGTTCCTCTGTTGCTTGGTGATAACTTAGGTATCAATTCCATTATAGGAATGAATGAAAGCTTTTCTTCTATTTACTTTTGCAGAGCTTGTGTTATGCCAAAAGCATCTACACAAAATGAAACTTTCGAAAACTCCCAGTTGCTAAGAAACAGGAAAAATTATATAATTCATTTAAACGAAAAATCCTATGGGATAAAAGAAAGCTGTGTATGGAATCAATTGCCTTATTTTCATAATACAGAAAATATACATTTTGATATAATGCACGATATATTTGAGGGCATTTGTCGATATGACATGGAAAAAATCCCTAAATATTTGATCTGTGAAAAAAAATATTTTTCTCTCGATATTTTAAATAACCGCATCAAACTATGTGACTATATTGACGCAGACGTCGGAAATAAATTTCCTCCAATACCTTTCAGCCAAGTAGAAAAAGAAGTGATTATTATGTCCTCATCTGAAATGCATAGTTTTGTCACATATTTCGGAATGTTAGCCTATGACCTTGTGGATGTATCAGATAGCGCATGGCAATTATATTTACTCCTTTTTAACATCACTCGCCTGGTTTTAAGAAAATACTTCAACAAGGATGAGCTAATTTATTTAAACTGCTTAGTTTCTGAACATCACAAATTGTACATATCACTTTTTTCAAAAAATTTAACCCCGAAATATCACTTTTTGTTACATTATGCCAGTTGTATAACCAAATTTGGCCCCCTTACTCAATTTTCATCCATTCGATATGAGGCGTTTCATAAGATCGGAAAATCAAATGCAAATGTTGTGGCTTCAAGACGTAATATTCCTTTAACTTTAACTCTGAAACACCAACTACGTCTGAACTGAATTCTATAAATATCAAATGTACTATTAATTTTGCATTGCTATTTCTGTAACGAAAATTTTAAGAATAATCGAATTTCGTTTTGTGAAATCACTGTATTTATTAGTCTCGTTACTTACTATTTTTTTAGATTTAAGAGTTCTTCTGAACGATTTATATATTTAAAGTTATTTTTTGATATAATTTATTATATTTTTTATAATGAAATCTTAGGAAACTTTTGTTTAAATAAACTAAATTTCGAGGGGTAAACCACTTGGGAAGTCTGGTGAACACGCGTTAGCATGTCTCTATGCGAAGTCTTTAAAAGTCTGGAAAATCATAGTAGATCTGGGAAGTCTGGTATGCATGATGTCCGCCAGTGGTTTACCCCTCGCTAAATTTATTTCAAATCTAATTCCCTGATCTCAACTAAATATGTTTTATTCCAATCCATCCAAAAAAAGACTGATTTTTTAAGATAAGACGATATGTTAAACATGCTTTCAACATAAGACTCGATTTAAGTTACTTTTCTTTAAAAAAACTGATTTCGTTTTAAGTTAAGCGTTGATTACTATTTTTCATATGTAAAGTATGTTTGTATTTTCGTAAAATAAAAAAGTATATTCAAAATAGCTCTTTCTTTTATTATACCTACCATGTCTACCTATACCGAAAATAATAAAAGTATTAATAATATAATAGTCTAGCCTCTTGACATGTATATACTTAGGGTATATATGGTCTTGAACCTAATAAAAAAAAATAAATTTGGATTTTATTTTACGCCTATTAAGAAATGTTTTTGGGATTTATAGATCCTTAAGATCATAACTTGGGTATATGTCAAGAGGGATATTGGTGTATGATTTTTTAGATAAAAATGTTAATCCCACAGCCTATACAGGGTGTCGATTTAAGTTTACAGGCAACTTTTCGAAAACTAGAGGAGATAAGGCAGATTATATTAGAGAAAATGTTTGTATATTAAAAAGTATATTCAAAATATGCTCTTTTTTTTTAAATTCAACTTTCGGTTTGACTGGAAACGATATCAAATTTGTATGTATATTATTAAATATTTGAAAAGATCTTTTCATCCTAATTTTATACATAGCCGGGGATGTATGTATATACCTAAAAAATTATCGAAAAAAGCGCGCAATAAAATGTGTTAGAAAGAAAATTGATTTTCATGCATTTTTGTATGGCAAAAAATATTCTCTTTTTTTTTAATGGCACGGTTTTTGTCGATTTGCTCGGCTATTGTTCAAGATAGTTATACAAACCCGGGTATATTTAAAGTCAGGAGAAAAGGACCTTCTTAAATATCTAATAATATACAGGGTATTACCCTCAAAATAACAAACTGATGTAATGTTTTCGGTCAAAAAGAAAGTTGAATTTTAAAACTGGAAATAGCATATTAAAAGACTTTAAAATATAAAATTTTCCTTTAATTTAACTGACTTCGTATCTCTTCTAGTTTCTGAGGAGCCTGTAGTGGTACGACCAAATCTAAGACACTCATATAAATTTAAAAAATAAAGGATTTAGTAATCCAAAACAAATTTGTTTATTTATATTTAATGATTTTATTGGTAAAAGCAAAAAACACTTATTAATCTTTATATATTATACAAATAATAATAACAATAAATCTTGTTGACCAATAACATAAATTTGTTTATAGTTATCAAAATGATTAATATATATATATTTACATATATAAAATTAATATATTGTGAAGAAATATTTACATTTTCAGTGATAAATAATATTTATTGTTTATTAATAAATATTTTTTTTATATTGATTTAAAAAAATATAACAGATAGAGAGCCTGCATTTCCAAAAAGTAAATCTAAACTTTAAAGAAATAAACCTTTAATAACTAGTACTAAAATTTAGTAATTAAAAACAAATATTTGTTACCAAGTCTGCAAACAAATTTTGTTATAACTTTAAACAAATATTTATTAAGCCATATTTAACTAGAAATTTGTTAATAGTTATGGGTTCTAGCTTACGATAAACAAACTGTTCTTTCGGTGTAAGTTATATTTCAGAATTAAACTTCATTTTGAGATGAAAATCCCCTATTCGCTACTAATTTACAGGATTTACAATTTTAAAACGTGGATTGTAATTAAAAACTTATACATGTAATATTAGACAATATGCTGTCTTTTTCTGTCTTTGTTTAGTTCAAATTCTACTTTCATCACAATAAGTCATGCTTGCCAGAATTCTTTTTGACAGGAGCAAATAATTTATGCAATGGGAGCATTGTCCTTGAATACAATAGTTCTTTTGTTTTTCCATAATAAATTGTTTTATTTATATCTAAAATAAAATAATTACAAGGATAGCTTTTAGAATTTAAGTATACTTTGAGGTTTCTCAAGTCTACATCATTAAAATCATGCGCATATTGCTCTTTTTCTTGTTCCATTTTCTTGTTAAAATGTAGATATAACTCGAGTTAAAGTTTTAACTGGTTTCTTGTTAAAATGTAGATATAACTCGAGTTAAAGTTTTAACTAAAGTTTTAAAGGCTACTTGTGTCTATTAGTTTTTAATAATCCTCAATACTAAATTAATTCCCAACTTCTAAACGCAACAATCAGTATTTTTGTCTATAATTTTGGTTACTGATAATTCTTGGCTGATGAATCTTTACTGATATATGAAGTATATTCTATGTAAGTTTGATAAGAGTCATTTTTGCAATTTCCGTGTCCTCTGTGGTTGAAATTGTATTATTGTCGGTATTTGGCCCAACAAATACAAGCTCTTGTTTCGAATTTAGCATTGCCTTATTATTATCTTCGAAGAATTCCATTTCATAAGGCGTATGCAAATATTAAAAAAAACTGTTTTTTCATCGATGATAGATACAGTTTTTGCCGTAGGTTCACTTGTTCGAATAGCTTTAACAGGAAACCAGCCATGCATTTCTTAATTTAGCTAATTCATTACTCTTACATACGAACAATTTTCGCCGTGACGCGCAACTTTCACGCATTATTGCGTACTCATCTATATAAGCTCGTATTTTTAGAAATATCCCCTAGTTTACATTTGATATCGATCGAAGTTACAATACAAATTCTACAAGTAAATTATATTTAAAATGCTGCTTTGTCTGCAACCTCTAGACAAAAGATATGTTTTGTTGATAAACTTAAAGTCGACAGGCTAACTCAAAACCAAATAACGATAACATGTTTTTTAAGGCTTGCTTAACTTTAACTTGTAACTAACGCGACACATCTGGGTTTATTGAGTAATAATTGAAAACAAAAACAACCGATTCTCAGAAAACCACTGAGTATTAAACTGCATAAAATATTTAATCAACATAACAAGCAAGATTTTTCGTATTCCTCTCAATATCCACCCTGTATTTTCCATAACGGGAAAAATGAATTAAGCGAAAATGAAGCTGCCCTGAAATATTCGTATCGCACTTAATAGTCTGTCGAAGGCATTATATTGAGGTCGACCCAGTAGCCTACTCGAGATGAGGGAATGAATGCTTCGGTATGCAACCAATTTCGCGACGAACACTAAATGAAATTTTGACGGAAAAGTTGAGAAAGAAGTTGGAGTTTTTCCACTTGATTGTCAACTCCGGCCGAGACGAGATATTGTTAAGAAATGATGCGGCAAATTATTTTTTGTATGCTATTAGAGCTATTGCTGCTGACGCTTACGAAATAATTAAACCGATAAAGGTCAAGAGTATTATAAATTATTTAAAAAATCTTGATGTAATACAATATATTCTTCTCTTAAAGTTATTTATTTAGTGTAATTACCACTAATGGAATTTATAATATATAGACAACTATATTCCCTTAATTAAGGCTATCATAAACGGATTTGCATAATACAGAGAGCATAGTATAAGAATTAATTTCTCTAGAAAATTCGTAGGTCAGACAAGGATGGCATAATATGACATCTCGTAAACTGTGTGTGATTGATTTGTATCGTTTTGCGACTATGCTATGTCGTTATGTATATTCTAAAAATTACTAGAAGTGACTTTATATTGTAAACAACGTTTTCGAGTAACAATGTATCTCTGATCATTATGTAGTTTAAACTAAAACGTAATTATAATACTGCTATACCAGAAAAATAGTTTAAAAATCGTTTATGGTGACTTATAAGGAATCTAACTGGATTATCTAAATATTAATATTTTCGGGGAACATATATAAACAATTGCCTAAAGTACGGAAAATTAGTTATTTCTTCTAAATTACAATGGATGGGTCCTACGAAAAATAAAATAACCGTAGATATTTCGAAACCCTATCTTTTAAAATGTGGAAAATGTGGCAGAAAAGCATGAATTAGTTTGTTTGAAAATCGCGAAAAATCCTTAAAAATTAGCTTTATTTTCTTCTTCCGTAATTTCATTTTTTGATGAGTTATGGTTATTTGTTTATCCAGTGGGGCATTGTGGAAACAATAATTTTGCCGAAAATGAGACTAGATAGAGAGCTCTACAGAATTTAATTTTATTCGACGTGACTGATACACTTACAATATACAATTTTTTACAGTATTGAAATTTGCTAAAAAATAGCGTCAAACAGTATTTTAATTTGTTTATAACATCAACTGTTAATAATCATAACATATGATCATTCTATAACGTTTTCATATACCAAGCATAATGTAAAAAAACGGTAAATTTTCTTTACCCAAAACTTCCCTTGTTATGAACATTTTCTTTTTTTAGGAATAGTATGAAGTATTAGTTACGCATATAATCATTTAGAAACACACACATTACATATACTGTGTTTTTTTAAAACTTTGTAGACAAAAGGAAGTTTTCAATAAGAAGTTTACGGTTAAGTTTCTTTACATATTGGTTTTCCCAAATTAACTTTTAAGGAATCCCTACTTTTACAGGTATTTCACATTATTTTTAATGGGCGGCCATTTTGTTCTGCCATATTGGATTCGTACCAGTATATATATATATATATATATATATATATATATATATATATATATATAAAGCGTGTTCTAAAGAGTTTTTAACACATGGAAAACTTTTGCATTTTTCAACATTCTTCTAAAATGTTAATCCTCATAAAAAGTTAGTTTTAGAGTAAAATGCCTTAAGGAAATTATTCTGAGTATTCCGAGGTGTGATAAAATACTAAATTTCATAAAGAAATTCGGAAGTACTTTTCTAATAGCAGAAAATGTAATGTTTCATCCTTACGGTAATTACTAAAAAATCTGAGTAGGCTGAAAAAAACTGAACATGCTGTTGTTACGGAAACATAATCTTGCATTGTACTGACAGAAGATAAATGGTTGGTTATTTTATTACATTGAATATTTTTCGGTTATTTTCATCACAGAACAGGAAAAATTGATATTGTGTTCATTGTTGGAGATCATTATAAAACATGTCGTGAAGCGGCTAAAATTTTTAATAATAGACATCCAGATAAACAAATAACCTATGTTACTGTTGCAAATGTTTAAATCCACTGGGTCTGTTGATAATACGTTTAAAATAAAACACCAAATCTGGTCTACTACCGAAGAAAATCAAATACAAGTTTTGCAAGGGATCGTTGAAAATCTTAAAGTCTCTGTGAGGAAAATATCGAAATCATTTCCGGGTTACGTACCAGTCAACAGTCAGCACGATTTAACTAGCAAATAAATTCTATTCTTACAAACCTAGATATATCCATACAATTGTACCTAGAGATTAGATAGAGATGAAGTTCGTGTCCTGTTCAGTGCATGGTCCCAAGGAGAGCTGTAGATGATTCTTTCTTCGCCAGAAAAATATTATTTATCGATGAGGAGACATTTACATCAAACTCATATAGAGTGTCGCAATCAATACTCATTTAAAACAAATGTTTGGTGCGGTATTTGGATAACCAAATAGTAGGGCCGTATTTTTTCTTCCATGAAAATTTGACAAGCCAAACTTACTTGAATTTTTTCAATACTCAATTGTTGGAATTTGTTGAGGAATTGCCATTAAATATCAGGCGTTCACTTTGGTACCAACACGACGGAGCACCATGTCATAGTAAACAGATAGTTTCCATTTTTTACAAACGACTTTTTCAAATCGCTGGATAGGAAGGTATTCTGCAATCCCGTGGCCAGCCAAGTCTCCTGACCTAACCCCATGGATTTTTTTCTTTGGCGCCTGTTAAAAGAAAAGGTTTATCTTAGCAGGCCGTTCCAAAACGTCGATCACCTGAAAACTGTCATCAGGCAGTGTGTACAAGAAATGACGATAGCAGAGTTCAGTAGAAGAACCATAATTTGTATGGAACGGGATGGCGCTCACGAAGAAGCATAATTTGTTCATTGTTAGTTGATTTTTTTATATGATATTGTTAAATAAAGCTTTTTGTATACCCTGTACATTGCATTCAGATTTGAATTTCTTTACAAAATTTAGTATTTTATCACATCTCGGAATACTCAGAAAAATTCTCTTGTGGCATTTTGCTCTAAAACTAAATGTATAGATAGTTTTCTCTTCAGACAATTTTAGAAGATTTTCTAAGTTTTTAGTAACCCTGTACAATATTTTTTTAGTTTTATAATTACAAAAATATTTTCGGAGGAAGCAGAACTTTTTATGAATATATATATATATATATATATATATATATATATATATATATATATATATATATATATATATATATATATATATATATATATATATATATATATATATATATATATATATATATATATATATATATATATATATATATATATATATATATATATATATATATATATATATATATATATATATATATATATATATATATATATATATTTAAGTATATAATTTAATTATAACATTTTTATTAGGCCGCCATTTTATTCCATCATATTGGATTTTTACCAGATTGTTACCATTTCATTCCCATGACCCTTAATTTTTGGTTAAAGATTAAAGTCACAGACTGACACACCGACGGCATTGATCAAACATATTTTTTGGCATATGGAGGCTCTGAAGATCTGAAAACATTTTTTTACTGTTATTTTTACCACAGAAATATTGTAATTTTGTAATTCATGTTAGACGCCTTCTCTAGGTACAATTTTAAATAATTTGGCTGTAAGTTGTGCTCAAGTCTTATAAATTAAAATTAGATTTACTCTTATACATATTTATTACATTTAATTCAAATACGCGTTAGTTTATTTTGTTGCAATTGAATATGTGCGTTTCTTCTTTATCACAAGAAACTAACAGCCAGATATATAAAAAAATGAGCTAAGAGATTATATTTTTAAATATGAACATTTTGATCTACTGGAAATCTAATTTAGTACTGAATGCAAAAATAACGGTGTTGCCAATTGAGCCTGATGAGCTCTAAAAGGAGCGAAATCTTGATGGATCGTTGCGCCTGCGGTATTGCAAGACATGTACCAGGTGGAGAAAATGCTATCCTACTAAAAGGAGCGAAATCTTGATCGTCGTTTGACTAAAATGGATTATTGCGCCTGCGGTATTGCAAGACATGTACCAGGTGGAGAACATGCTATCCTCGTTATGACGTCGGTGTAACGTGAAACAAATTATTGCTCCCAACGAAAATCTTGTACCAGGGAACTTGTGGATAAAGGCGAATTTACTGATTTTTTTAAAATAGTTTTTTTATAATTTCCTTATTATTTCACTGCTTAACTTTATAGAAACCTGTTCAAAGTTTGTACCCGAAATAGATATAAGAGGTCAACCGCGAATAAGTTAAAAATTGAATTATTTAGCTGACTAGCAGATTAATAAGATAAATAATATTAAAAGTCAAGATACTCCCCTTTAGCGTGCCCAATTTACTATATTTCTGCTAGAATATCAATTTTAGTTTGGTGAAAGTCCACTGAAGAGCCGGTTATCTAGTACATATAAACTTAACATTAAATGAATATCTCAATCAGTAGTTTCGAATGCATGTTTTAATCAACAAAAATACAAAAATACTCAAGTTTATATTTGATTGACTTCTATAGATGGCATATACATATTGCAGAGCAGATTTGCAAAAATGCTTATCCTAAACCCAGATTGATCACTTATTATAACCAAGATTTCGAAATGTTGCCTAAACTGTTCACATAAGACTGTTCCTAGAATTTTGTCCACTAATAGTATAACTTGTTTATTCGACGAAAATCAATAGGAATATTCAGTTTGGACACAGGTATGGAAATTATATTACTTGTTTAAAAGACTTTTGATACTTTTCCTGTAATCAACGTATTTACCACAAAAAGAGAGAATAAACCATAACTGCGGTCACTAGTGCTTTTATTTTTTGAATTAAAAACATTTTTTTTTTAATTCTGATAAATCTAGTGTTTCGAAATATAAAAAGAAGCTAAGATTTGCTTGCACAAAAAATAATTCCAGCGTTCTTTTTTTTATACGGTGCAAGATTTCATTTCGGCTATGGACGTAAAAATTATTCATATTTTCCTCCACATTGTAAGGTCCACGATGTTTGTAAAATTAGCTCTTTGTCTTTTCTCTACATTTCTGGTCAAAATATTATACATAAATTAGTAAGGTTTAAGTCGCTATCTTGTAAAATGGTGACATGAGATTCGAGGCTTTTATATAGCTATCGGATGGGAGATCGAAGCCAGTGTGGCTAAAAAGAGTTTTTGTTTTTAATCCATTTCAAATCAGTCTGACCCACCTATTTCATATCACTAGATTACTACAATTTTAGTGCAGTTTTGACCCTATGGTAGCATCCTGAGTATTGCGAAATATTACAAAAAATATAACAATACTGCAATATTGTATCTAATTCTAAAGAAATATTACAGGTGGGTGTATTTTAATTTTTTACATATCAAACATATTGACAATCTTCGGTTATCAATTAGACCATTTTTTATTATGGAATTCCGTGATTGTGCATATGATTGATCTTCTTGGTCGCCAACAAAAAGTTATAGTCAATTCACATACTATAGCTGAATCTGATTTAAGGTCAATTGACTCTGACGTACCACAGGTCTCAATTTTGGGTCCTTTACTTTTTTCTCTGTGCATTGCTGACATACAGTTTGTTCCTAAATCATGCTATATCCATCTTTATGCTGATGATATTCAGCTTTCACTTGATTTTTCACCTAATGAAAAGAATTGGGCAAGAAACATAATTAATGAAGATCTGTGTAAAGATCACTGTAAAACAATGGATAAGAAATAACGGACTTGTGTTGAATGCATCAAAGAGTCAGCATATGTTGATAGGCTCGAACTATCACCTTGAGAGAGTCGGTGAACTTGAACGTTTGACAGATGGACATGTAATCAAGTTCAGCCAGTCTATTAGGAATCTGGGGTTGACAATTGATTCAAAATTGAAATTTAAGAATCATGTTTCAAATGTATGACGCAGAGTCTATCTAAGTTTAAAGAGGCTTTAACGGTTCAAGAACTTGTTGGATAAAGACACTAAAACGATGCTAGTTAGCTCCCTCGTTATTTCTCACTTTCGTTATGCTGACGTAGTTTATGGCTCATGTTTAACCTATGAAAGTTGCTCCAGACTGCAAAAGATGCAGAATCAATGTGTACGTTTTATAGTTCATGTTCTTCGCTTTGCACATAGTTCTCCATATATTTGCGGTCTGAATTTTTATAAATCGAATGAGATCAGATTTGTCCACCTTGTCTGTTTTGTGCATCAAGTATTGAGTACTCAAACACCTTAGTATCTTTTTGTTAAACTGACATTTCGTTCTGAAATACATCAAAGAGAACTGCGAGGAGTGTGTGAGATTCTAAATCCTTCAGCTCATAAAACCATGGCTTTTCAATCCAGTTTTTCATTTCCGGCTCCATTTGTCACTAATACTTTGAAAAATATCCTTTATGTAACAAAGAACACTTTAAAAGCAAGATTAAAGTAAGAAATTCTGTTACATGTAATAATGAATCGTAATTTTGATTTTAATTTATTTCAAGGATTGTTTTTTACATATATATTTTATAGTTAGTGCCTTTGAAAGCAGGGCTAGGTTATTGAGGCCACTGGAGACAGTATACCTTATCCTTTTGTGTATTTTTGTGCTTCTCTTCCTATTGTATATTTCTTATACTGAAATTTACACAATAAATATTTTTTGAATTTGAGTATCCATAGAATGACTATTAGAAATATAAATATAGTCAACAATCGTCACTACGCAGTTGCAATTATTCTGATTTTTTATTTAAAATTGCTTAAAATAAAACAAGAATGGTTATTTAAAAAATTCTTGTATTTCGACGAACAAATAGATAACACTTGAACTAATGTCTTCTGCTAGTCAGTACATCCTCAAAACCAAACTGACCCCTGAAGATTTTATCGTCTCTGTCACTTTCCCTTGTTATTTCTTCCCTTAAATTTTCATGTTGCTTAATCAGTCTGTCCTGTAACATTTGAACAGTTTCTTGAATTCGTAGCTGCTCATTTAAAAGTTTTTCCTCTTGCCTTTTGACTTTTTCGTATGCTTCACGGAATTCCGTTATTTGCGAATCACTCAAACCTCGATAAAGGAGAGTTTGACGATGCAGTTTAAGTTGTTGTTTCTGTCCACTTAAAAAGTATTGTTGAAACTCTAGTTGTTGTGCTCTTAATTGTTCTTGAATAATTTCCCTGAAAATATGAAGAAATTTCATAAGTTATTTATTTCGGGCTACCCAGGATTACTTCTTTTATTTAGTCTATGGGATTACTAATTTAATTCTGAAAAAAATACTCGAACAATATGTTTGAGTATATGTACTTTTATAATTAAGGAGTATTTTTACTGACCTGTGAAGTTCTTGAATACCAGTTTGAAGGAGCATCTGCTTTAATTTTTCATCTTTGTTGTGAGAATGTTCCATTAACGATAGTAAGAGCGCATCTGTCTCTTTAATTAAATCTCCTTGTTGGGATGAGTAATTGTCGATATGTTGACTCCGCCACTTTGCAAGAAGACTCTGAATCCATTCAATCTGTCGAGCTGCTTGAAGTTCTTCTGTTTGTCTACTTGTTTGTTCTGCGTTTTCATAACTTGGTGTTTCAAAGCCGCGCCTTTGTTCTGTATTCAACGAAATAAAAAGTAAATTGTAGAATAATGTAAAAACAAAGTAACGGGATAATATGTTAGACATTTGATAAGAAGTAATTTGCTGATAAAATGATGAAGTTTTAAAATTGTGTTAACGGTAAGTGGTGGTTACAAAATGGAGAATATATTTTGTTATTGTCGTTTTCAATATTTTTAGCCCCAAATTTTAGCACATATGGCCGAAACATCCAAATATGACACAATAGTTCGTGCAGTACTGAACTGTCTAGCGCGGGTGGGGGGAAACCACCTGGCTCCCCTGTGTTGACAGCTAACTATAGGTTTTCCTTAACTTAATTTGTAAAGCGTCGTGTTTTCACTTTTTCCTTCTAAACGCTAACTAAATTCGAAATTAATTTATTTATCTTGAATTCGTTTTCTTAACCATCAAAATTATATTCTCTTCTTTTTTAAATTTCTCCAACTGCTCACTGCTATTTTCTTTTTTGGATAGACCGCAAAAATCTGAGGCGTAATCTTTTGTTAGCGCACGGTTCTCCCCAGGTGGTCACCCATCAAAGGACTAACCGCGCTCGACGATGCTTGGACATTGATTATAGTCCATGATCGAACCAACGCAAGCAATCGCTGGACTGCCTTAAACCAGTTATAACTACCAAATTGGAAATAAATTTTCCAAGACTTATAATACACAGACATATGATCATTGATTTTTGGAATAGAGATGAGGCTACACATTGCTCATATCAATGTGAGATCCTTATTGAGCAGTTTTGATACGTTTCATGAACATTTACTGAGCGGGGCTTATGACGTCATGGGGGTAACTGAAACTTGGATTAGGAGGGATATCGACGATAAAGTAGTAAATATTAATTTTTAGAGCAAAATCGAATAATTTAACGCGGAGGCAGTGTCGGATTGTATGTAAAAAGTAACATTAGTACTGTATTCAGATACCTTAGAGTTCAATGAATGTTTGTAGGTTCGGCTTGATTTATACAAAAAAACTACAGTGATTTTAGGCATTATTTATGCAAATGCAAATTTAAATGAATTTTTTAATCGTTTTGAAGATATTTTATGTAATTTCTGTTCTAAATATGACAATATTAACGTGCCTACGGGATTTTAATATAAATATGTTGAATCTAGATATATTACCAGTAAGGAAGTTAAATGCCATTTTTTCTACTTTTAATATGAACCAATTGATTAATGAACCCACTTGTGTATCTCAAAGTTCAATGATGGAACCTGATCAATTTACATAAACACAAATCTAAAAGATATTAGTGAATGCAGAGTAAAAGATAATTTAATTTACTTTAAAGTGGAAAACGAGGGACAAAAAAGGGAAGCCACTGTGTTTGTTTATAGATCGTTAAAAAGTATATCGTACGATAATTTTTGTAGAGATTTAGAAGAGCTATCTTGGCATAACATGTTTTATATTCGTAATATCGATGACAAAATATCTTTTTTAACTCCTGCATTATACAATTATTTGAGAAGCACGCATCTTTAAAACAATTAAAACAAGAAATTATTTACATGTACCATGGATAACGGACAATAAATATGAAACTCCTATAAAAATTAAGAAATAAAACCCTTACAAAACGTATTGATTCTCCCTGAACATTAAGAATATTACACACAGCTTAGAAATTAAACTACATCTGCTATGCGTGCATATTCCCGCTTTAAATTTCAAAATGCAAATGATATGAATTAAAAAGGATTAATATATGCAAATCTAAGGTCAACAGCACTCTTCCACAAAACTTAAGCAATCCTAAACCTTAATATGTTTTTCATTAATTCAGTTCTCTGTAATAAAAAAAAAAACAAGCCACGGTGTATTAGAATTTTATAGACAGAACAAGACTTTGATTTTTACTTGTCCACAGAAGAAGAAATTTTTCATTTAATCAAAAACATAAATTCGAAAACTATTGGGAACGATGGGCTTAATATTACTCTCATTCAGCTTTGCTGCCCTTTTATTATACCATTTATCACTTATTTCGTCTGGAAATAAGTCTATAAGCCTGGAAACCGGCGAATCTTACACAGTTACCTAAAATTTAAAATGCTGCGGAATTTACCAATTACGTGCAATTAGTATTCTTTCAATACTATTCAAAGTTCTTCTATAATGGATAGATGAATGAGAATATTTTTAAATAGCAATAATATTTTACCTAGTAAGCAATCTGGATTCAGACCATATCATAGCTACGAGAGAACCATGGCCGACAACTGACGATATTTTAATATTTTAATGAGATCAGATGATGACAAAGTTACCGCATTGATTATTTTAGATTTCAGTAAAGCCTTTGATTTACTTAGCCACGAGATACTTGCCTTGATCTTACATTATCTAGGATTTAGAGAAAATTCTTGTACATTTTTAATTTCATTTCTGTCGGACCGCTTGCAGTAAGTTGTTTTAGGAAATATATACATATATATATATATATATATATATATATATATATATATATATATATATATATTCGGATCCTCTGAAGGTAAAAATTGATCTCCCACACTGAAGTATATTGGCCCCTCTGGTGTACGCAATATTTACTGCAAATTTCCTTCTATCCATTTCTCACTGTAATTATCACTTCTACGCGGATGACACCCAAATATATTTCTCCTTTTCTGAGAGCGAGGTTAGGGAAGCGGAAAATAAAATATTTTGTAATGATTTAACGGTAGGCAGGATTAAACATAGTATGACAGTATGATAATAAAATTAAATAATGTAGAACTTGCCTTCTCAGATACCTGTAAGAGTCTGGGTTTGACATTAGATTCAAAACTACATTTCACTAATCATGTTACGGCTAAATTAAGAGTCGCCTATAGTTACTTAAAAATGATTTATAGCTACAAAAAATATTCCAGTTTAACCACTGCAGCGGAGTATATACGCCTTGTCGCGACAACGCTGATAAGTATTGGATTCAGAAGGTTCAGAACTCTCCATATTTTAGGCTCGGGCTGGCTTAATATGCACAACAAGCTTGAAATGTATAGAGTCATCTCGTATCTTTAAGCTAATAAAATAAACATTCTCATCGTATCTTTATTAAAAAAGTAGGTTTCCTACGGATATACACAATTTAAATTTAGGACAAAAACATTTCTTTAATGATACGACGACACCGAAACAATTGATTTAATTGCTCGTTTTCTATAACATCGGAAATATAATCAGTTCTTTTGATTTCATCGATTTTGGTTAGTCAGAAATAAGTTTAAAAAACGATTACTTGTATCTCAATAATTTTTAAAATTTCAGTCTTCCCTTTGTGTCAATAAAAATATATATTAACTAAACTCATCCTCTTTCTCCTTCCCCTTCCTTCCGCATAACATTTTGTATATTATAATATGAAATCTATATTGTTAATATTATGCTTTTTCAAGGCCATAACCCAGCTAGCCCCAAAGTAGCTACAACTGTTTCCACTACTACTCTTTAAGAGTTTTCACGTATTTATTACTAATAATTCTACTATATATCAACAAACACTTTGGGTTACACGTTTTAAAGTATTATATATGTATTTGTTACTGCGAATAATACTTTATAGTAATTTCCCATGAAAAGTAATTATATAATAACTACTGCCAAGCAACTACTTAAGGAATTGATCCAAGATCGTCATTTCTTTTCCGTTACATAATAGTAATTATTCAAAGTTACTGTTTCTAATCTGTTTACTAAATTACAACTTTTAAGTATCAGTACCTTTTTGAACTTTGCAGAGACTACTCCATTACGGTCAAATGTACTCCTATAACCTATTACTATAAAGTAAAACGAGTCTTTGCAGAGTAAAAAAAGTTATCGTCTACTGCTACTTTAAACTGGCTGTTACCAGTCGTTATTCTTCTGTTGCAATTTAGAAGGGAGAATTATAGTAAATATTTACTACAAGTAAATTATTACCTAACTACCTACTAATCTAAATGAAAAAACTAAGTTTGTACTAGATAGTTCGAATAGATTATTAAAATAAAATATTATTACATTAACATAACCCTACATTTACAACTGACGCTGACAGATGTTGTCAATATAAAAGTAGATTAATTTAGTCATATTTTGCGAAAAACTAACGATAATATGGGTGCCCCCATTTAAACCTTTAGAAATTTTGCATCAATTTGGCGGGTGGGCTTCTATTGTCGCCACTGTCCTTCTAAAGTCATTGTGATTCGGTCTACAGCGATTAATTAGTGGTGTGTGTTGTGTTATCGTCTACGAGTAACAAGTTAAAATGGTTCACAATGGCTTCACATACCATAAGAAAAAAAAGAGGCTTTCGTCACTCAGCCACATTTTATAGAAAGTTAAAAATATTACAACTTGGTTATGTCATTCCTGAACAAAACAACTTAAAGAGGTATTTTAAAGAAACAAAAAAATAAAAACGAAACAAAGGCTTATGGTAGATGGCAGAATTATAGTAGTGACTCAAGTACCGCAACTCTCCGCATGCTACGACACAATGCATTACATTTTAAGGAACCGGCGGAATGTTCCCAAATCGTAACCGCTTGGTAATAATATACAGTACAGGTTTAATAAGAACTTCAGTGTAATTGGGTACAAGTGACAGTTGCGTATTTAAAGAATCCAAAACTATAAAATCGTATGGGAGCAGTCGTAGACACTTGATGTTAAGTAATTTTCTCAGTAAAGAAATACAATCAACCTAAAATTAAAAGTCCAATAGAACGCCATTATTTATTTTCATCTCTCTTATAAATATTTAGCTATGATGTTTGTTTTTGTGAGTATAAAGATTAAAAATGCATACAAATTAAACATTACGTTAAAAAAGAATCACTCTTTATAATAAGATATTTAATGATAATTACTATTTAAACCAAAGTCCAAAATTATATTTTTGAGATTTAAATTGGCCAATATTTGACCAAAATGTATTGGAAATTAACGAATTTTAAAGGCGCGTAATTTTTTAACGACTATCATCAGCATATTCACCAGAGAAATTGCCTGCGTTTTAATTTTAGGTCCTTAGCATAGCCAGAAAACTAAGCGAAACGCATGTTTCCTACCTCAAATACCAATAACGTATTCTATAAGCTCTACACCATATTCCCAATTTGAGTGTTTGTAGTTGCCATAATTGTTTTCCTTATATTAAAACGAACTATACATATTTTTAAAACAGACTAAATAAAGACAGAAATAAGGAAGTGACAAATAGTGTGAATTATTACTATTCGGCTACTTAAATGGAACTACACAATTCCGTACTATCTACGTAATAGTCAAAGTCACAGTTATATTTTATTAACGAAATAGTTACCCTAAAATTGTTCCCCATTTTGGTAATGACACTAAGTTCCGGTTACTTCAATGAAATTACTTGTGATAACAATGACGTATTCATGACTAAAAGTGCTACTTGGTAAGTGATCGTTTTTTATAAACATCTCAGTGATATTATTTTTGTTTGTATCTGTGACATAAAAACAATAAATGTAATACTATTACTATTGTTATTATTATTATTATTATTATTAGTGAGCTATTTTCAGAAGGACGGTTTTCTGTAGACTGAAAAGGTGGTGTTGGGGGGATTTCTTTCACTGCTGCACACGTGCTATGCCATATAAGTCCTGTTGCTCCTATGACAACTGTGATGACCTTGGTTTTCATGTTCCACGTTCTTTCAATTTCTATTTGAAGATCCTTGTATTTCAGCCTCTTCTCCGCCTCTTTCTGTGTTATATTATAATAGGAGGAGATTGCTATGAGGAGGCACATTTTTGTTGTTGTCTTTTAGGACTAAGTCTGGTTTGTTGGCCTTAATTAATCGGTCCGTTTGGATCTGGGTATCCCATAGTAAGGTGAGTTTTTCCGTATTCACCACAGCATTCGGCATTTTCATACCATTTATCAAAAACTTTGATTTCATATTTTTTGCATATGGTCTAGTGCAAGTGTTATTATTACTACTATTATTATTATTATTATTATTATTTTGTCTTACAGTATTCCTGTGGTTGTATTTTATACTGACGGGATAATACCAGTGAGTACAAAGGAAGGAAAAAAACAACTATTGTGTATTAAGAAATGATCTAACGGTGTTACATGTTTTCAAAATGACCGATTTCTGGATGTTCCTGAAAAAACTAAGTTTGAATGATTATTAAAATAAAATATTATTACATTAACATAACCCTACATTTACAACTGACGCTGACAGATGTTGTCAATATAAAAGTAGATTAATTTTCATAGTCGATAATATGGGTGCCCCCATTTAAACCTTTAGAAATTTTGCATCAATTTGATTTTTTGATTTCATATTTTTTGCATATGGTCTAGTGCAAGTGTTATTATTACTATTATTATTATTATTATTATTATTAACGATGATGTTACAAAGGAAGGAAAAAAACAACTATTGTGTATTAAGAAATGACCATGTTGACCGATTTCTGGATGTTCCTGTGATATGAGCCAAATGCGGTGTAAACGTTGTTGGGGTGGGACCTGTTACTGATATGACGAGGGGAACAACAGCCTTTTTTCCATTGCCAAGTCGGTATATTTAGCGATCTTCTCACTGTATTTCGCTTGGATGTTCTCATCGTTAGAGATAACCATGTCAATTAAATAAGTGATTTTTTCTTTTTTGGATTGAAACGTGATATCGGGTCTGTTTGCGGCGATTACATGCTATGACTTTTTTCTGGATGGCAAGCAGGAAGCCTTCTGTTTCGGGGAACAGGTGCCCTTTTTGTAGCCACGTGTATGAAGCTTTTTATGTATGTGGTCTTGCTTTATGTGGTATCTGTGTCTTCCGTGGAGTGTTTTTTAGACCAGGTGTTCATCTTTTCCAGTCGTGATTGGATGTGACTGTGTATGTCTGTTGCGTGTCTCGTTTGAGACAGGTCGAGCGGTGTATAATCCTTGTCTGCCTTCACTATTGGCTTGTGGAGGTTAGTTTGTTTGTTGCGGAAGAATTTTCTGAGTTCGTAAATTTGTTTTTTATTTATAATTATATAATATATCTATAATTCCCCTCCCTCCTCCTTTTCTCTCGATGGTGAGTCTTTCCTTGCATGCGTTGGGATGTAACTTCCTGTGTTTAGTGAATTCAGAGCGTATGAGAATGTGAATGTTTATGTCTGTGTGTGACCATTTAATGATACCAAACCAATACGTAAGAATAAATATAGCGAAGGTCTTAATAGCTTTCGTTCGATTTCGGGAGCTCAGTTTTGTTTTTAGTAGTTTTGTGAGTCTGATTTTAAATTCCGTCTTGAGCTCTGATTTGATATGAGTGTGGTTCATTTTGGTGCTTCGATGGAAGCCTAGGAATCTGTGTATTTCTTCTTTGAGCATGTTATCTACCATTTCATTGTTGATTGTTCCCGTAGTAGAGTGGTTTTTCCACTGCCCCTTGTCGATATTAAGTAGCTACATTTACTTATACCAAATTCCATGTTGATGTCCAAGGTAAACGTTTCTGTGATTTTAAGGAGTTCATTTAGCTATACCTTTGTGCTTGCGTATAATTTTATGTCATCCATGTACAAGAGATGGTTTATTTTGTGTAGGTTATTTTTTTGGTGTTTAATGTGGAATCCGAAGTTTGTGTTATTCAGTGTGTTTGAGAGTGGATTGAGACAGAGGCAGAACCACAAAACGCTGAGTGAATCTCCCTGGAATATACCTCGTCTGATGTAGATCTCTTCTGTTTCGATGTGTTTTTTTTGTGTTCTCAGGTTGATTTTAGTTTTCCACGTACTCATGATTTGCGTAAGAAATTGCCTGATGTATTTATTGATTTTTTATAATTCTAGCACTCTGGTTAGCCAACTGGAGTATCGAATCAAAGGCTTTTTTATAATTTATGTGACCAGTATGAAGATTTCTATAATTTTTCCTGGTTTCTTCCATGATGCCACTGTCTATAATTAGCTGCTCCTTGCATCCTAGACTGTTTTTCCTGCACCCTTTTTGCTCTTCCGTTAGAATGTTTTTGTTGTTCTATTTTCCTGGTAATTGTGGCTGTGATAATCTTATATAGGGTTGGAAGGCACGTAACAGGTCGGTAATTTGACGGGTTCTTAGTGTCTGAATTTTTGGGTTTAAGTTATTCCTTGGCTGGGAATACTAGGGAGTGTGCCAGGTTTTAAAATAATTTCATTAATTGAATGTTATCTATTCCAGGACATCTCCAGTTATGCGTCAATTTGATTGTTTCTGCAACTTCTTGTGTTGTCATTGGAAAGTCCTCTTGTTCCTCCAAGCACTTGTGTCTAAATGTTTCTCCAGTATTCTGTGATTTCTTGTTTGGTCGGTGGTTCTATTACTCGTGCCTCCTCATTGCTCATGGTTTTTTGGTAGAAATGTTTTTCGCTTCTTCGAAACAGGTTGTTAGCGTCCTTTCTTTCATTTGACTCTTTGTATCTTCGAAGTCTTGCGGCATACATGGATAATTTTTTCTTCAGAGTGTCAAGAATTTCTGTAAGCGTGTGATCCGGAGATGTAGATTTGATTTTCTCTACACTTTGTTTGATACGTTTTGACTTTTGCCGTTCATGAATCGGGTAAGATATCCCAATTCTTTTCTAATTATGTTAATTTTGTTTTCGATCCTTATCTGCCATTTGAATTTTGGTTTTATGCTATTATTATTATTATTATTATTATTATTATTTACATATCCATATTATATATTACCTTTATCATCCTGACGTTTCTCGACTTCACTTCCCAAATAAGCCTCAGTGAAATCATGTTCTACCAATTTAGACTGTTTCCTGTCGATGTCTTGTTGGTTTACAGAAATGGTATGTCTTGGTGCTACTTCTAATTCCCTTAATGTGTCATAAATAACTGGATGCAATTCTTGATGGTCCACGGCTTGTTTCACTTCTTTTAGTAACTGGTAGAAAGTTTCTTCTCCTGCGACACCTTCATATTTTTTTAATATGTTCACCAGCACTTTCATTTGTGTATTTTCTCTTTCAGGCTGTATTTTTCTTTCCCGGTGCGTTTGTTCGATATTCTAAAAAAAATTAAAACATTAATTAAATTAGAGATATAAAATTGAAATTTGGTATATATCCAGGAAATATTATAAGTATGCAGAAAAAATCCAAAGTACTCTAATTTCTAACGCATGGGGAAGTTATGGAGCATATTGCCCAAAAAATGATTCTTGATAACATGGTGAAAGCAGCAATAAATTGTTCTCAGATCCGATGCGTCTACTGGAGTATTCCCTTAAGAGTCATTGCAGTGCATTTTCATATATATTGGGGCTTTAATTATGACCGATTATGCAAAACGTGAAATATTTTTTTATTCCTCGCATTTCAGCGATTGCATTTAGAAGACTGTAAATATTACTGTTGACCGGATCAAAGGGCTATTATTATATTTTGGGCCTTTTACAGATAGTAAGAATTACGGTTTATGCAAACATTTGAATGAATTATCTCTAGAAACGCCCTATATCATGAAAACGAAGCAATATAGAACATAATATGGTTATAGGAATTTTTAATTAAAAAATAAGTCAAGGATTTACTTTCACCCTTATAAGGCTATACAAAACAGCGGTTTTAAATAATTAAAGTCTTAGATGTGGTTTTTGAACTATCAAGGAATTTTCATGGAGCACGGTTGATTTTAACACGTTTTCTTTTTGTGGTTGTGTTTAAATCTGATCATGAAATTGTTAGTTGACTAGGTTTTTTGACTTTCGGATCGTTTAAGACAGAACAGTGTGGTGCTTATTAAAAAAAATCAATGTAATCAACCAGTGACGTAGTTAGAGATAATCTTGTCATTCTGGGATTACAATTTTTTCACTTTTTTTATTATGAGGCTCTTTAAAAAATCTACAAGACAAGTCTAGATCCCTCCCAAATAGCATTGTATGACTTTCTTACATCAAATATTAAATGAGTAGAGGCTGTATAAATTGCTTTTCTAAACATTCTCACAATCGTTATATCGCTTCTGTAAGTGCCGAATAGACACCACCTTATACAGAAAACTGTAAATCTGCCTAAAATATTGTCTTGTTAATATTGTATTAATGGTTTTAAAATATATCTATAAACATTTATAATACCTTTACGCAAATAAGTAGCAAAGCTCTTATAAATCACTTTAAATAATAGTTTTGTATATAGCACCTTAAACCCCCGTAATAGCACTTATTCAGTTTTCGTATAAAGGTAGTGTTTTGAGATTAATATGATCTTTAAGAATCATACCTAAGTATTAAAATCACTCAGAAATGTATCAAATAATCTTATTTCAAAAACAAATAGAACTTGTAATAATATATGATCACAGCAAGCTTTCTTTATTCTATTTTTGTATTTTTATTGTTAAACTTTCTAACGTTGTAGTCAATTTTCAGTGTATCTATGTTGTATATATATTTTTAAGTAGTTTTTTACGCGCCATGATATAATAAACCGAAGGTATGATTGTACGCATTGATCTGCTACGTCATCGCGTGATTAACGCCGGTTGTCATTGACCTTTGGCCATATGGTGATTTCAGTGCATTTTCAGTTGATGTTTAAGTGTTTGCGGATTTCTGTGTCCTTTTTGTATTTAGTTAATTAAACAACAATAAATATGAGGTTTGCTGTATTCGGGTGTGACGGGGATAATCAGGCAAATAATTTTGATAGGAATATAAGGTTTTTTACTTTCCCTAAAGACAAAAAATGTTTACGTGAATGGACACGCTTGTGTAAACGCAAAGCTAAAATTAATACAAATTTGGCGCGGATATGCTCAAGGCATTTTGCTAAAGATGACTATAGTATATATATATATATATATATATATATATATATATATATATATATATATATATATATATATATATATATATATATATATATATATATATATATATATATATATATATATATATATATATATATATATATATATATATATATATATATATATATATATATATATATATATATATATATATATATATATATATATATATATATATATATATATATATATATATATATATATATATCAAAAAAGACGACAATGTAAATCTGGACGAAATAGTCGAGAATTTTAATAAAAGAAGAGGCTTTCATTTAGAATAAGACTATATTTTATTTACATTTTATTTGTTTATATAATTACATATATTATAGGAACAAAGGGCAGCTTGTGCACATAAAGGTTAAACTTGGCTAGTGTGTGTTGTTTTATTCCCTCTCATACATACATTATTTTTTAATTAGACCTCCTCCCCTCAGATGAGACTTACGTCTCTGTACTTATCAAAAAACACAAATATTATAGCATTTTTTAGTTCTAAATTGAACTAAATATAAACATGTATAACAAAATAACAGTATAAAATTAAATACTGTCGAATTTTATACAACCTTAACTCTTTCTTTAGCGTGTTTTTTGTATTTTTATTAAATAAATATATAACTACCACGTCATAGGTTTTTTTATTTTAGTGAGTTATATGTCAATGTTTCGTTAGAAAAACATTTTTAATTGAAAAAAATGGTAATATAATGTCGGAACGCTAGAAACGACATGGATCTGCGTAAGCAAATTAAAAATCTACGCACGCAATGACGTCACTGCGCGAACCGGACGCAATTGAGACCGTCTAGATAACATACATTTCGTTTATTATATCGTGTTTACGCGCCTTCCCGAGGTGATGGTTTTATAATAATTTATTGAAGAAGTTGTAAAAAAATCGATTACGTTAACTGTTTCTGGTGATCAAGGGTAACCAAATTTCTGGCAAAAAACTGCAATTTCTTACTTTAATAGTAAATTTAACAATAACATATTGTATGCCAATGACGTAAATAAAGGGGGGGCAAACGCCAATAAAACAAGCAAAATGTTTGAAAGTAAAAATTATTGTATAAGGCATTACCACCATTATTAGTGTAAAACTTTTTTTATTTTAGTCACCGTCGCTAATTGTCATGAGAGTATTAAGTTTATGTTGTATTAATAAACCAAAAGCAAGGACTTTTTTTAGTCTCCAAATGTAAATACTTGCCCTCGCCATGAAGGCATTCTAAATACACCACTGCGAATGTTCCTAACATGGCGTCTCCCATATTCCAACTTAAAATGGCCGCACATATAATTCAGATTTGTCTGACAAGGACCACAAGTATAGTTAATTCACTACCTAAATAACAATTACACAACATACTGAGAGTTGTAGTTTCGTAGGAAATACTAAGCGGAGAACTATAAGGAAAGAAACTTAATTGTAATTTTGCCCTTATAACTTTAGTACTTTATCTATACTAGAATTAATCAAATAAATAAAAAAAAATTTCACGCTATTTTTTTTAAACAAACAGTTTTAGCCATATAAATACGTTTATTTTTCTCTATTTTTATAACTCTGTTTTAAAAATCGATATATAGATTTATTAATTTTTTTTTGATTTAACAAAAAAATCGGTAAATCGCCTTTACCCAGAACTTCAATCGATATGAATTTTTTTGTTTATTAGGAATAGTGAAGTGTAACCCAATTTAGTTCCGCACATAGTCATTTAGTAACATGTCTATACTGTCTTTTCAAACATTTTTATTGGACCCCATTTTGTCCCACCAAATTAAATTCGTACCAATATTTTACCAGTTTTTACCTACGCCACACTTGATTTTTGGGTATAATTTAAAATGAATTGAAAAAGTAACTTTTACACTGTTTTTTTAAGACCGCCATTTCGTTCCGCCATCTTGGATTAATATCAAAATTTTATCAGTTCATTTTATACCATAATTAAATCTTGCACAAAATTTGAAATCAATTTATTAAGTAGACAGCTGAATTTTTAAAAATTGTATTAAGTCACCTTTTGTTTCGAAATCTTGAATTCGTACCAAAATTTTGTCAGTTGATTCCCATGTAAAACTTTATTTTTGTGCAAAATTTGAGGTAAATTGGATAAATAGGTTTTTCGTAATAATTTTTTTAACAATTCACTAGGCAACCATTTTGTTTCGCAACGTTGGATTTTGCCAAAATATTACCAGGGCATCCCCATGTGACTCTTAGTTTTTTACAAAAATTTCGAGTCAATCGGGTAAGTAGTTTTTTAATTCTGCCGCGAAAAGACAGACAGACCGACAGAATCGAGAAAACATGTTTTTCGGCATCTAGGGACCTTCAAACGCAAAGATCTGAAAACATCTCGGGGTGATTTTTTCACGATTACAATACGTTTATGAGGAAAGTAAAAACGCATTACACTAGGATGAGTCTGATAGACTTAAGAGTTAGTTAAGAGTAGTGACATTTGAGAAATATAAACTATGGTCTAACGAGCAGTTAAGAGAACAATTATTAAAACTATAAATTAGGAAAAACATTTTTCAGAACGATTGTATCATAAGTTCACACTTTTTTTTTAAATTCTGTAGAAGATAAAGATTGTTTTCATATTCATATTCTTTTCACTTTTTTTAAAAATCTGTTGAAGATAAATTGTTATCGTTAAATAATTGTTTTCATATGCCTGTAGTGGTATTATTTTTCACAGTGTAGATAAATTGAAACGGAACATAGTTAATTTGTCCTAAAAATATGTGAAAAAATTACTCTAAATTGTTGCATGTAAAATATTTTGACTACCAACAGAATAACTAAAAATAATATTTTCAGATTGTTTTTAAACAGCTCCTACATACATTTTTATACAGAAAACTAGCTTTGTGGGGAGTACTACCATATCTGGAAAAGTGGCTCAAATTCCTAACTGTTTATATGTGTTGATTATTTTTTTCTATATCGGTTAAATCTTTGTCATCAGTCATCGTAGTGATCAAGTTTAGTATACTATTCCGGTAATTTAGTTACAGGTTGCTCAAAATAACTGGAGATTAGTATGTTCCAACAGCTGATTATTTGGATTTATTACTCATTTTATACTCACCACTCTTAAAAACCCTAATAGATTTCACTTTTCTAAGAAATGCACTAAACCTTTTCAGCTTTTTCCTTTGAAATCTCTATATTCGAAGCATATTTCTGTGCACTATTCTAGAATTGATTAAATATCAGTAATGATTATTACAAAACTAAACCAATAAATTAAAACATTTGCTCTATAAAAGTATTGAAGTAGTAATAATAGTTTTAAGATACTCACAAATCTTGTTTAGAATACAATTTGCCTGCTCACGAGGCTTTCGCCTTAAAATTATTGTCTTGGCAATTTTCTGTATTAAGGTAGGCAAGGAAAAGTTTTTTATAGCACCACATATGTTCTCTATACTCTATAGACGTTCTTTAGCTATATTCAAAAGCTCTTAAAAGTAAGTAATCGAGTAAAAATGCTTATTGAGTAATTTTGCTGTATACAGGAAGATGTATATACGTTCTTACAGAAATAAAGGAAACCTCTATAAATTAGGTTTATAATATTGCTAGGAAAATTCTTATAATAAAAAATTATTTAGCTTCTGCAGATAAACTGAGTCCTTTAAAAAACCAATTTTCGTATATACATCTTTTATAAAGCTTTTTTATATCATAATTATTTATTAATCAAAGGATTATAAAGGTGGTTTGCTAGTTCTTTGTTCCGAGAACTAACCAATTTTTAGTAAATCCGATATTTAAAATAATTTTGGACACAATTTTATAAATTAGTATTCTAACTTGCTCGATCAAAATGCTTATTTTAATACATGCCAACTTCCTGTCAGCAGAAATCTATTACCAAAAAAAATTGCTCTCAATAGATTTATTGAAACACGTATTAGCATGGATATCTCTAGAGTAAGCTTAAGGGGGGCGGCAAACTATTTGAAACATGGTCAGGGATGGTTGGTATGATGAGAGACAATTTTTTGAAAAAATAAATCTTTAGGGAAATGCGATATTTTGCTAAAACTTTCAAAACTCTTGTTATCCGTATGCGTTAGTATACAAGCTGTGCAACAATAGTCAAGATCGCTATTTTTGGAGCTATTAAAATTTAGAAAAGTTGTTTGGAAAGTAACAAAAAACAACAAAATATAATTTAGTATTTCATTACAGCTAGGTAGTAGGTATAGGCTAGTAAAGGTATAAAATGCCTTTCTTAAGAAACTATTAAATTAAAGAAGAACAGACGTATTTAATAATATGGACATAAACGGAAACCAAATTAACAGAAGAAAGCCTCCGAATAATAGTCATGCTCTTATAAGTTTTATTAGATAGTAGTTTCTACTAATAAATATTATATAATTCGTCCTGTTTAGTGATTAAAAATTTAAACTATTGTCCGTTTTTATCATTATTAAACTGACAAACCAGAGGCGGAGGGGAACAAGCGCTAGGGAGATCAATATTGTTGATTAAATTAAACTCCGAAAATTGATTAACGATATCCTCCAAAACGTTCCCTACATATGGCGGCAAGAAACCTGACTAATAATATTTCGAAAAAACATCCCTCGCGATCGCTTCTGCACGATTAATATATCAAATTTTGACATTTGCCATATTGCGAATACAATTTTTGAAATTGGTAAAAGTTGGGTTAGGTAACAAGAGAAATATTTTATAAGAATAACACATTTTTAATTTGATTTTATATGTCTGTCCAGTTATTTTGAGACGTTATTTAAAATAAGAAACTTTTGTTTTTGATTGTTGATTGTTGATGCTGTAACAATTTTTTTTCTATTTTGCTATCATAATGGTTTATCGACTTAGTGCCCCAACGGTTCTCTTTTCGACACTACTCTTTTCTAAGAAGTTGGCAATGCTGAGTTATGACCACCTCAAATTTGAAAGTGGCCAGAATTTTAAAATGAAAAACAAGAATGGCGCGGTTGTAATTTCGG
The DNA here is from genome assembly GCA_030620095.1 of Kuschelorhynchus macadamiae. NCBI lineage: Eukaryota > Metazoa > Arthropoda > Insecta > Coleoptera > Curculionidae > Kuschelorhynchus > Kuschelorhynchus macadamiae. The sequence goes on from JAUTXW010001551.1 coordinate 267,164, forward strand.
CATGTTCTATTACTAACCTAAAAATGTTCAACAGTAAATAATGCTTTTTTAAAATATAGTGCACAAAATATAAAAAATTGTAGGAAATACGCGTTTCATAAGACATTTAATCTCACTCGCCAGGGCTCGTACTACATGTCTTATGACACTAGTGTTCTAATAATATACTATTATGACAAACCTTTAATACTTTATTAATTTAGGGCATGCTAAGCATAGTTTTTGGTAAATTAGATTTACAGTTGTGCCTGGTAAAACATTGTCTTTATGTTAGAATATATTTAGTTTCCTCTTTTAAGTATATCTAGCATTTTTTATTATATGGACTTATTAATATTTATTTTATCATTTTGTTATTAAAATATAATGTTAATTAAATTTTAATTGTATTAAAAATTCTGAGATATCTAATGCAATGTAGTGAAAATATATAAAAACATAATTTATGGTTTGAAAAACTCATATTTAGAAAGATATTAACGAAATTATTAAAAAAAAATCCCAAAAAATTTGCACAAATATTTAAAATACAATTGTAAACATTTTTTATTTCCGGGTTATATAAGAGGGAAATATGAATTATCTTTGTAAAAAAATTACCCACCCAGGTTTTTATAGACCTTCACATAGATGCCGAGAAATGTTTTTCCTTTTTCGTCGGTCTGTCCGTCTGTTGGCGATACAGCTAAAAAATCAAGTATGATATAGGAATAAAGTAGTAAAGAATCAACGAAATTCTTTTAATAACAGACATTTTTGCTAACTAGAAGAAATAAAGAACATAAATCTAAAATTAATAAAGAGAGACAATATAGAAAACATATTGTTATTAGTCTAATGATGTTTGATTTAGTGGTTGTGGCTGCAGCATTCACGAAACCAAAATTAGATTTAAGAAATGCAGCTTATTTTACCCTACAAGAAATACATGACCGAACTTTCCTTTAAGGATTTTTATCCTTTTTCATATCGTTGTAATATATTTCATATCAAATTTCAGATTCTGTGTATGTAAGAAACTGTTAAAAAATCGCCATACTTACTCGTGTTTCTGTGTCACTGCCATCAAACCACATTTCGTCTATACCTCTTCCAGATGCAACCGAAATGTGTCTAATAATTTGATTATCATTAGATATTCTAGTTATCCTAGTCGAACGGTCTTGATCCTTTACGATAATATCGATACAATTCGTATCATTTCTAGGCACGGAAAAGACGACTAGTTTAAAATGGCCTCGTAAAAATATTCTCCTGTTACCGTCAACCCTAATTTCCCTTTGTGTCCCATATGTAAATACAGAGGCACTCGCAAGAGCAATAAATGCCAACAAAATAATAAACTTCATTTTTCGTTGCAATTCTCAACTAAATTGTGATTTTTAAAAATTCCGAACATATTTTATAATGTTAAGTTTATCTTTGTTATTCACGATAATTATTAATTCCTCGAGAAAACATTGCATTGCGATTTTTTTTTCGTGAGGATACAAAGACGTGTGTTGTTTGTTACATGGTGTTGCCAGTTGCTGATATCTCAATACTGGCTTGACAAAGGTCAAAAACCATAAAAGTAAAAAATATTTTGCTGTATTGTTATTTTATCAAATACATAATTTTGCAATTAAACATTAAGTTTATTGATCTTCGCATATAGCTTTCTGTATACATCTGATTCATGGTCAATGCCATTGTGTTCAGGATGTTAGAATTAACTTCCAAATGTCAATTTTAATAAATTAATAGTTTTTTTAATAACCAAGAGGGCTGACCCTTTTAAATATAAGATATCAATGTTGAAAGAAAAAATTCCGTTTCCCTACATTTTCGTTTTGGCAGCTCTCTTCAAAACCTTGGTCATACCGCCATGCGCCTAATAACATTAACGACTATTTGTAATTCCAAAGACAAATTATAATCCGATTAGACGCTCTACCAAATATAAAATAAAATATCCCGTTACTGGATCCTAACTTTGCATTGTATTCAGAATAGTTGGGATATATTGAGAGATTTCCTCGTAGCTCAGAGTTGCCAGTCCGCTGAGCATAGTATCCGAACCTCTGCAAAAAGTGACAGTGACAAGTTTAGATAAATTTGAAAAAAAGTTTATGTGTTGAAAACATGACTTTCAAATTTGTTTTATGAATTTCTGAAAAACAGAATAAAATTATTGATTGTTTTAGTATATGGTATGTATAAAAGTATTTTTTTTGTTTGTTTTTAAATTGTGAAATATTTATAATCAACTGCAAAAGTTATGGTACGAGCGGGGATCGAACCCGCACCTTTGGATCACTAGTCCATACTGCATGAAAATGTATTTTAAAAGTAAAGACAATCGTTTACAAATTATACCAAAGAACCATTATACTCTGAATATACGATCCAACAAATGTACACTGGATCCCAAATTTGTATTATATTCAGTAGAGTTGAAAACCATCGAGACATGTCTGCATCACTCAACTGCCAGAGTTGCCAGTCCGCGATATACGGCCTCCACCCTGCTGGTTAAATTCGTTTATAGATGGGTTTACGCTATTACTTGAAATACGTTTTGTATTTTATCTCCGAATAAGTAGACCAAAATCAGGCTACAGGCAAAAACGATTCAAAGTTTAATTATTTTTTAATTTTCAGTTTAATATTTTATAAATAAAAATTTTTTTGTTATATTTTTTTAGAATTATTTTGTATTATTTTTGATGCACCCTGTATAAGACATTTACAATTGGACTCCATAATATTCCATTGTCATCGGGTTTATGTATGTATACCAAATGTCGGTCAATTCCAATAAATGAAACTCCTTCAAAAATTACTTGCAAGGTATG